>NGKG01000025.1:394792-449054 GCA_002162505.1 Myriosclerotinia scirpicola | reverse complement strand
AGGGGAAGGAGAAGAGACTTGGATTTGGATTCAGAGGAGTTGGAGTTGGAGTTGGAGTTGGAGTTGCAAAGACGGAGATGGCGGATGAGGTGTGGGAAGAAAGAGGGGAGGATTAGGTATAGAGGGGGGGGGTGTGGGGAGTGTTATTACGAGAGGTTGGGTATGGGAAGGATGGAAGGATGGAAAGGGAGAAGAGGATTTTAAGGAGGGAGATATGGATTTGAGGGGGGTTAGATGTAGGAGGGGTAGTATACGAGAGAGAAGAAGAAGAAGAAGAGGATATATGAATTCAACATTCATAGCCCGGCATGTTATCCACAATGGTACAGCGAATTCGCGTTCCATGTGAATGGGTAGGTATTGGGAGAAATGGTGGATGGTATAATGATACAATGATACGTACGTACCCCTGAATAGACGATGAGGGAAATCGGGAATCGGGAATCGGGATGGGAATTGAGGGCGACGAGGGCGACGATGAGGATAATATCTTTTGGTAGAGAGGAAGTTGGCGAGATAGAATTCTAAGGGGTTTTGGGAGTAGTACTCAGATATCGCGGACTCTGATGGTTGCATAGTGTTTACTGGAGAGTAAAGAGGCTTGGGTTTTATCTTAAGGATCATACGTATTAGAAAGGGATGGGTTATGGTGAGGCTCTCCGACCCGGGAGTTTTCCGTAATCACATTCCCAATTCCCTCCTCTCCTGCTTTACGTTTCTTGTTTTTCGTTCTTTTGATTGGTTTGGATGCCAAACGGTACTCAGACGCGAGCGGTGGATTTATAGGGATATAGTTTATGGTAATTTAGTTACTTAAATTTATTTACGCATACATCCCATTCTATACATCCCATTCTATACACCCACCACCAACAGCACAACCCACAACCCACAATCTACAAACTACACAGATGAATTCCCATAATATATACTAGACATCCAAATCTACAATACCTTAATGTTTATATTCAATGCAACTAAGTAGTCGCCCTCAGGAGTTCTCGTCTAATCAACTAGACTTGATAGTACATTCAGAATTGCATAAAAATGTCCCTATTCGGATGATTGTATACATCTTAGGTATTCTTATGCTTGCTGCATCCTAGGGTTAATGAGTTGAATGTGAATGTAGAGATGCAGGTAAAATCCCATTATTTTCGTATACGAGGAGAAAGGCTCTCGAGATCAAAAGTGTCATAGAAGCCAGAATCCCCATGATCAAACTGCATTATTGCAAAGGAATCTCAAAGAACTCTCTTTCATTATGCTAACGTATATTGAGTTTTTGCCCATAAAGCAGTTATCTCATACCCAGTACTAACGCCTTCAAAGATGTCTTTCGCTGCCATGCATTGTCTGCATAAGGATGATCGCGATGCTCTAAACCCATGTGCTTTTGATGAGCGTTTTCCCCCCGAGGAATTCCATACCACATATCTCGCAAACACTGAACTTCCCCTTGCCCTTAGTTGCTTTTAACCCATGCAACACATCCAAGAGTCTTTGTGATTCGGCTGCATAAGGTTTACCCTTATGTCTTGAGACCAGGTGTGTCCAATAAGCAAGTCTGGCTTTCTTAGGATTGGCATTTTTACGAGAGATCTTTTCTCCGCATTCAGGGCAGAATTTATATGTACCAGCGTAGTGATCCTTCCGCCCTGGCATAATACGTGAAGGAGTATATATTTGATATTCACAAGGTGGTCGATTTATCAAGGCTGATAATATTGCTGACGAGGAGATGGCTCTTTCTTTGTCGAGAGATTGGCCCTCAAGTTTGAATTTCTTAGCAGCGCCGCTGTCACCGGAAACACTTTTCTTCATTCGATTCAATAATTTGTTTCCCGCTAGCTTTTCCATATCGAACACCTGAACCTGCTTTGCAAGAAAGATTAGAAAATGACCGAGAACACGAAACAAGTGACACAAGGCACGAGAACAGCAGACTCACACAAACAGTGACCTCGATTACCTAGAAATATCGACTTTTGAATGTGTGCAATAATCTGAGAAAACGAAAAGAGCTCCTGGGCCGAGAATAGGGCAAAGATCAAGGATATCTGAAAACCGCCCTTGACTCTGACGTTACTCCTCGTGGAGCTATAAGAAATCAAGTAAGCAGTGAGGAGCAACATTTTAATCAAGCTTAACTGACGCTGTTGAATAATATGTTCAATCTCCAGATGGATTTGCTCAATGCCAACTACGACCCCGAAAGTATGATATTGTTCACGAATAATAAATGGGTGCCGAAGTTTGATATGGAGGGCGAAGAATAACCACTGTTGCAATGATAAGGAGATTCCAACGATTTGATTCTTCAATTGGATGATACAGCCGTCTGTTTCGCTGATATTAATCTGGAAAGTAAAAAGTCTAAGTCCAAAAAGGAAGAATGGCAAAATGAACGTGAACATAATGCTATTATTGCATATTGTGAGGACGAGAAAGTGTTGTGCATAAAGAGAAGAAAGGTCTGACATCACATACAATATAACCAGGCAGCTTCCACTTGTTTGCTCTTGCCTGTTTTCGAAAGAAACTTTAACACGTGGAGGGTAAGATCATGCCGAGTATCGTACCTTTCAAGCTATTAAGAGAGCCGACTATTAAGACCAAAGATTCATTGGGTGGGCTTCCGGTCAGTGGTCACGTTTTTGAAAATTTATAATCACTCCAGCAGCTCAATGATCTTGACAAGACCTGGTTCGTTTGGGAACAACAATTATTGTGTTCTATGAGGTAAAGTAAGCCTATCTCGACCTTTCTCGAGAGTGGTGCCATAATTGAATTTTTCAGAATTTGTGTCCCGAAATTGATGATTTTGGCCCTATCAATATTCCCTTCGACCAAATTGAGTTTTGATGTAATTGATGCCTCTGTATTAATGTAGGCAGTGGGCGACAGGCTTCAATATTTCAATGATGCTGAGGTATCGGTACTTGAGATTCATTCGGGCCTCAAAGCATATAGCCTCACAGGGTACAACCCCTTGGGAAATCCCTTCGCGAGTTCCGTCTTCAACATCTTCAGGCCAGCTTTCTCGAAAAGTTCCCGGAACTTCTCATCAGTCCTAATGATTTATGTGAGCTCAATGTTTTCAAGACTTGTCATTTGTACACACCTCGTGACACTGCTATCAACTTCGTCAAACACATCCTTGCCAGAGTGTGTACTCAAATTTTCCTTAACTATGATCCAGCCGTCTTCACTCAACATCTTTCCACACTTCTGAAAATACTCCACCAGTTGAGAGTCTGTTAGATGACCTAAGCACCATTGGTTCCATATCAAATCGTATCTGGTTTCTGGATCTGGTGTCCACGCCTCAAGACCTATAGAATATATTCGACCAACTCCAGGGTGGTCTACAAGCGCGGAAGAGAACTTTGTCACTGGTTCCACAATATCCACTGTAGTAGCAATACTTGAAAGTAATGCTTTCGTGATTCGACCGATTCTGGGAAGTCATATTAGTTCGCCAATTCCTTCAAAGAACACTTCGTCTTCCAACCAAAACAGCACAACCCCCCATCCCCATGCTCAAAACATAAGAACCCCCAAAGACCAACTCACCCCGCACCACAATCCACCACCCTCTCCAACTTCTCCCCCTTCTCGCCCTTAACCCCCAATTTCACCAAAAAATTCTTCGACCCCGTGATATCCGCCCGACTGATAATCGAAAAACCACCTAACATTCCATCATCATTTGCTTCTATGCCTTCCCAGCTGCGTTTTGTGTAAGTAGGTTGGTTGTTGGTATTCACTTTGATATCAAGATCTGAGGTTTGGTTTGATATGGAGATGGTAAGATCTAGAGGAATAGGTAGATAGGTAAACGCACTAATGAATAGCATCCTCATGATTAATCTGAGAATCTGCAGCTATTGGAGTTGTCATTTTGTCTTTGGTTCTTGATCGAAATCCGCTCTGATAAGATGAGAGAGTTTTCAGCGGGTTTAAGGATGAGGTCAAAAGAGAGTGATGAGTTGATGGTTGTGAAGGAAGATGATTTGGTTGTAGAGGGAACAATAGTGCTGGGAGGAGGGTACGACGTGTGATATTGAGGAGGGGTTATTTTTGTTCGAGAAACCTTCCAGTTTGAAAATTGAGTGATTTACCGGGGTGATACTCTCCCCTCCCCTAAGCAAATGTTAAATATTGGGTCTGCTCCATTAGTATTGCAACGATATCTGAACCAACAGAATCTACTAGAATACACAGATACAGCATATATCACTATAGTGGATACGATCCACCATTTAACATTTGCTTAGGGGGGGGGAGAGTATTAGCGGAAGCTTACCGCTTACTTACTAGTGCCATACGGGATGCCTATTTTGGAAAGTTTCATGGGTGTAGCTTTAACAATACATCGCTTAAGCCGCACCCTCTACTTCTACATACCACTTCTACATACCACTTCATCATGATAATCTAGATGCAAATCGATCTTGAATAATTCAATGACCGAAAGAAACTCTAATAGGCTATTATGAGAAGCTCATTTGGACGAGGTAGACATTTGAGCTCACCGGAGCTCACTTTGTATGGAAATTCGCCTGGTGCAAAAAGTACTGCAAGTTCAAATCTGAAGTTCAAATATTTCCAAAACTTCATTATCTCTATATTAGTTTTAAAATCTGATCTTGTTAATTTAATTATTCAATACCCATTGTCTCTTCATCATAAACATTAACCTGAATCCCTAAGTGATAATGTGTCTACAATGAAAGTAACTTTTCCATCACCATCTCAGCGCCACACTCCTATCCCATTAATCTCCTCAAGTGCAAGTTCCAAAGCCCTTTTGGCATCCAGTCCCACAGTAGTCAGTAGTACTTCCACAATACCCATACTGACTGCAACAATTTCCAAAAGTGCTTCCCTGGCACGTTTCCTTGGTGGTACCACCGCACGATCCATCATCGCTGACATTCAGAGCTGTTGAAGTTGCGGCGGCGGTGGATGTGGTCGAGGTAGCGGATGCTGAGCAATTTCCTGCTATGGTTTGGCAGCCGGTACCGCAGTAATCGTTTGTAGATCCGCAATATCCGTTTACAGAGCAGCAATTTCCATATCCGGAACCGAGACACGTGACGTCTGCATTGCAGGAGCCGTCATCTGAAATCTTTTGACTTGGTGTAGGAACGGGGGCGCTCGCGTTTCCGCTACGATACCAATTGGATTGGGGGTCCCCTAGGCATTCGCCAACGGTAACGGACTTAAATCCATGAGAATACATGGAGGCAAGAATGTGGTCAGTGAGGTTGTAAACGGTTTGATAATGAATGTCGTGTTCAATCTCTAGGAAACTACTAGTACTGGGATTGGCGCTGGCAATTGCTGCATCCCAAATGTTCTTGGAGTTCTGAATGAGAGTTGTAGCATCATTTAGATATCCCGCAGTATCCAAATCGAAGTAGGTCACGTGGTAGCCCAAGTCTGCCATGAGAGCACCACAAGTGTCATTGCACTCGGAGTAAGGAGGTCTCATATACGTTGGGAAATATCCGAGAATGTTTCTGAACGCCATTTCGTTGTAAATCATTTGATTTTTGAATGTTGTCGGGTCAAGAGACGTCAAGTTTTGGTGACCCCAGGTATGAGATGCGATTTGATGTCCTTCGGCAACCATGCGTTTGATAGTAGCAACATACTGTGCAGTGGTATCAATAGCACCTTTTCCGAGGTTGTTTCTGTGATTTTGCAAATTAGTTTATTTTGGATCGATTTGTATGTGTACGCAGTAGATGTTTGTGTCTTGAAGAAGAGAGATTGAATAAATGAAAACCCTAAAACTAACCCGGTTATCATGAACGTAGCGGTTGCATTGTAGGCCTTGAGTTTGTCGAGAAGGTCATTAGTGTAAAGATAAGGTCCATCATCGAAGGTAAATGCAACATCTATCGATCAAATAAGTTAGCCCCTCATTGGGATTTCGCGAAAAGTCTAGAGAAACAAACCTCCAGCAACTTGACAATCGTAAATACCAACTCCTCCGTAAGGAACGTTGCCAATATGTGGACGAGCAATATTGGCGGTTGAATCACCCGCTGGAGCTTGGAGCGTGTCACACTAGAACATCGGGAAGTCAGTATTGCTTATAAGGAAAGAATTGAGAGGGCACAAACCAGATCTCCGTATTGAAATTGGCAATCCGGGGCCGCGCAATACTCTTCCGTGGTACCACAGTATCTAGGTTCATTAGCTGAGAGATTCCGATATGAATGGAAGCTACTCACCCTTCTGGGGAACAGCAGGCATTTACACAGCTGCCAATACCTGGACCGCAAGTATTTGGGTCGTCCGCTCTTGGAGCTACCTTGGGTGTTCTTTCTTCTACGTGCATGGGGGAAGTGATTGGAGCCGGTATGGCATTGCGACCCTTGACTGTTCGGAGGAACTCTCTGCCACCCATCAACTTTGGCATAGCAGGTCCTGGATGCGCACTAGACAATGAGGCCAGAGCCACGGTGACGAGGAGTGATACAGCCTTCATGTTGAAAGTCTGTTAAACGAGTGTGAGGTGCAATTACTTGAACAAAAATATTACTTATTCCAAAAGGATATGTGAATGAAGTTATTTGTACAAAGATTAAGCTTTGCCCCGAGCTAATTTTTCCACGAGACTGGTGGTAAACGAAGGACTGAGTGCAAAAGATTGTAGCGACTGTGAGGGTTATTAAAAACGATGAGGAAGAGAAGGAGTTTTGCAAGTGGGAGACTTCGTATTAAACCTCAAGAGCAGAGACAACCTGACCTGGCATGCAACGATAACAAACAGGGAACTATGTGAAAAGACGTCCGTTTCCTGGGGTTAACCTTTAGGAATGCAACTAAAAGTTCGATGAGGATGGGTATATCATGCAGCCTACTAACGGTGCACAACAAGGATGCAGGATCCGTGCAGCCATACCAGCATAGGTGCAGGTCCAAGAACTGGTTATACTCTTTAGGGAATGTATCAATGTAGCTCATAATGAGCCGGAGAGTGGAAGGGGTGGGAAGTGGGTAAGAAAGGTCTTCGATTCGAGGGGTCCTAGAACCATGCCTAAAAATAAGAAAAGCACGGGGAATACGTAACCTAATTCTCGGATAAGTTAATGGATAGATAGATAGATATTTCAATACTGAAACTATTTTTTGACGGCTGGGCGTCATTTGAATCATTCATTTGTACCGGTATCCTTCCTGAATCCTTACAGCTGGTGCCGTACTAGTAATACTAATACTAGAACACGATCGGAAAATTGAATGAAGGGGTCTTCCGACTTCGAATCATGCAAAAAAAATAAAGCGATTTTAGATAGTACGCGGCCTTTTGATCACAACCCCTTTTTTTCAGGTCAACTTTCTACCACATTAATACAATACGGGAAAATCCACCGGTCCATTTCAAGGGTGGAAGTGGTGAAATGACTGAAGTGGAAATTGAAATTCGAGCTTGTTGCTGTTTGATTGCTTTAAGGAAAAGAAATCGTTGGCAAGGGCCAAGACGCCTCCCGGGTAGGAAGTAAGCTTAAAGCTTGGCGTTATGCGTGATCTTATTCTCAACCCCCTTCACTACGACTGCACCACTGCAGCACCAGTTCCAGTTCTAGTTTAGGATGTCTTTGCGATATGTGGGGGTATAAGGGGCGTTCACCAGTTGAAGTATCATTGGCTGTGGTTCTTAAGGTTATATGGAGCCTCAAGGGAGCATTCCAATAGAACGTATCATGCCACTCGTATTTGAAGGCCAGGAAAGGCAACTCATGAGTCAAACAAGAGAGAGAGCCTTTATCTTATCAAATAAAGTCCATGAATGCCCCTCTTGTGCACAGTGCACAGTGCAATGTGCAGTCTTGCTAAGCATGATCAAATTCTCCTTGATATATCGATATAGTAACGAATGAGTTGAGCCGTGGCAGTTTTCGATTCTTCCGATAACTATTATTAGTGTGTCTATTCCTCCCGAGATCTTCATATTTACTGCAGTAAGGTCTCGTGCGACGGAACCAAAGCTGAGTTCGGACGAGTCTTACCCCTTCATATAAGAACCATAGCATCCGAAATTCCGATTGCGACGTCGTATTATTGTGGTGTATTATTGTGGTGTATTTCTCGACGCCCAACTGGCAACTACTTACTCAAAGGTCGTGTAAATTGTTATGTAGTGTGTCCAAGACGCGTAAGTTTGATACTGCTGTATTTATTAATGTTAGATAGTATTGGAGTCTAGATTCACAGCAAGCCTTGAAATTGTACTCTTGACCGAGCCATAACGACCGGACGATAACGTTGAGTTTTCCAGTGGCAGCTGGACATTCGATATTGTTAAAGTTTGGAAAATATTAAGTTACATTTCGATGTATGATCTAAAAAAGGTACTACGACTCTACGAGAGATTGATGGGCGGCCATCCTTCCATTGAAACACGACTATAATACAGCAAAAGGCCAGTATATCTGTTCTCCATACTAGCAACTCTTAGTTTAACGAATATCCTATCTATTATTACATATTTTTGTATTAACAAAATCAGTACCATATTATAGGTACCTTAAGTTATTATATAAATTTGAAGCTATTCAGAGTTCTACTACTAGTTCAACCAATCAGTTGTGTATACCAGTACACCACTCCTCGACGCCAACAGAACTGAAATTTCAACTTTTCCTATGTTTTCAACGTTTTAATAAATTTAATGTCACTAAGTGTTTTTGTCTCCCATTAATCTTTTCCTTAGATCTTCAGACCACGAACTCCCAAAAGACAGTAGCTATATTATACATCCATGGATGTAGAGAAAAAAGCCCCAAAGGCTCACAAGCAACCTCGCACCTCCTAGCATCTATTCCCCCCATAAGGACCACGTACGCCAGGAATCTTCCAAACTTCTCTAGGCAAGCGACCAGCATAGGTAGCTTCCTGCGCAAATGTTTTGAAATTCCGCCAAAGCACGTTCTTCCCCTGTAACATGATATCCTTCACGCAGCCGAAACAACTTCAAGTGATCCCCGTAACAGGTTCTCGGAATCGGCGTACCATCGATCTGTCGTAGGGTATAAGAACGGTCATGATCACCTCCGAATCCTGTTGCGACGAATGGGCCACGCCAACTACTAGGTAGGCTTCAATTTCTGCCCTGCCGTTTTGATATTATACATCATAACCACTTGCTCAATCATGACTGTTTTGTAGTGTATATTTTGGTTATAACATTCTTTATTCGTTTCCCACCTTGTGTTCGAAGCCTTGCTTGCTTTTCGTAGAACTTCGTTTTTGATTAGCCATAAATATGATTACAATCTCCGACTTTTGGGTAGAATCTGCGTCAGTAGTAATCAATCACATTCTCAGGGTCTCCGAGGAGTTTGAGAATGCGGCTGGTTACTTCTTCTTTTTGGATTTCGAATTTGTGGGAGTGAAATGCTTACGGAATTCCTTGGAGAGATCCGGCGATATCTGCCATAGCTCGAGAAGGTTTATAGTGACTTGGATCTTTTCCGCCAAAGCCTGATAGTCGACTGGACCTTTTTCTTGACATCCTGCTATTTCTCGTAGTTGGCGTATAGCCCGATGAGACTTCTTAGCCTGTTCTCCAGATGGTTTACTGGGCTGATTTCCTGTATTAGGGTTCGAGTTAACAAGATCGTTCACGGACTTGCGGGCTCTCTTGCGGGAGGGTTCTGCCATGAACACGGCCATCTCAACCTCTTCTTCAGAATCGAAGTCCGAGACAGGCTCTGGGCTAGGAATCGGTGCTACCGGTTCCAACGATTCTTTTTCTCGGGTGAGCTTCGCAGAGGAGAAGCGCAAGCTGAATTTGGAAGGGTTGGAAGAAGACGCGCGGGAAATGACCTTGTCGCTTCTGGCCGAACGAGAGAATAGAGAGGAGACAGAGGAACGGGTATGTATAGGCTTGGTATACTCTACCTCAAGAAAGCTTGAGCTTGCCGACAGGGCAGAAGACGAGCCCGAAGACAGAGTCTCAATAGGGGATCCGACTCATCCGAGCCCTCCAGATATGCAAAATGGACCCTGAGATACGGCTCCTTCAGACGGTTCTGGTTGTAGGAAGTAGCTGGTGTCTCCCATGTTCAGATTGGTTAGGTACGATCGCGCGTTACCGCCAAACACCATTCGGCGTAGATAGGATTGTTCCCAGATTTCTCGCGGCTCATTCTTACAGTTACGTGAGATATGTCCGAGGCCAGCGCACTTGATGCAGAGAACGACCATCTTCTCCTGGTTGTAAACGATGGAACTGTTGATGATAGGGTGAGTTGACTTGCTAGTAGGGGGAAGGTCGTTCGGGTTTGAGCAGCCGTTGTTGTTAGAGGACCGACTGTTAGCTCGTGGGTGCGATCCATCACTATTTCGCGGCTGGCGCTAACCATTTCTGTGGCCGCCTCCGCATAGGACCTTTAATGTGCTACCTACTACATGCAACACTTTTATCCGAAGCGCAAGATGCAGCTATCACATCCATTGCACCAGGCCCACGAAATGGCCTGACCGGCAAGGTGAGATTCTGGCGTTGAGGTGCAGGTGGAGCCGAAGGCGGGAGTATTGCGGGATGCTGGGCAGCTGTATTGTCAGGCTTTTCTTAAGACAAGGGGTATACACCAGGAACGCCGTTGTTGCCGTTTGATTCTGCGAGAACGGCCTCAGGCGTCTTTCCAAAACGCTCTTCGATAAATCTCTCGAGGTTGTACAGACGACGCTTTTCACTTAGGCGCATCTCAGCCTGTTCGATGAGGTCGATCGTGCGGGGAGATTCCTGCACTATGTCGTACGCCTTCCACAAAGCACTGTATGTGCTTGCATCTTTAATCATAACTGTGCAGCGTAAGAGCTCATCTCACAGGCCATGGACAAAAGCAGAAACGACGGTGTTCAAGGTGAATTCTTCGAGTTCAAAGCCTTGGCCTTAAACGAGGCGGGATTGGCTTCTATCTTGGGCTTGTCCCGGCCGGAAGTGCGGCGAAGGAGGTGTAATGTTCGTTGATAATATACAAACAAATCTAAACAATCTAAATGATTCAAATGATCTAACTAATCTAAATAATCTAAAAAGTAATAAAATCAATTTGAAATGAATTTATTATATAATCAAAAGCGATCAAAACAATAAAAGCGATTTAAGACTAACCTATTATATAGCCGATTGTATATCATCGTTTCCCGATATAAACTCTCCTAATGCGTAACACCTAACTTCTCATTTTCCTCCACGTATTTGTAGTATCTCTCCTTTGTATTGTTTCTCCAGCTCTTGCCCCATTTTACTACTGCCAAAAAAGTGAGGACTTGAGCAAGGCCGGCAAAAGCAGCAGTAATGAAAGCATTTTGGTAACCCATATCTGTAACCCAAGGTGTGATCCCATAACCCATCGCAAAGCTCATTGTATTTCGGATAATAATCACAGTAGCTATAAGAGTCGTTAGCCTACGTTATATAAATATCAGTAGAAGAATAGAACAAAGAACCTACCCATGGCTTCGCCACTTAAGTCTTTATAAGAATCAATACAGTAAGAGACTGAGAGTTGAACACCAATAGTGTTTGAGCCAGCAATGAAGAACATAGCAACAATGAGGCCAAACCAATGTACGTGATGGGCTGCCCCGACACCCCAAAGGATTAACGAGCCAGGAATGAGTATGATGGATGCTAGGAATAGCCAAAGTCGATGCTCTGCTTCCAAAACTCCTTTGTTGCGACGAGCGAGCCATAAGACAACTCTATCGCCTATAACCCCAGAATAAAATGAGGCACAAGCTACTCCGAGTAAAGGCGAAACGTACGATAAGCCAACCATGGAAGACGAGAAATTGTATGGAGGAGCACTTAAGATCAACGAGGCAGTCCCATTGAGAACATTAAACCAGATTAAATTGCTACCATACGAGAATCCTGCGTAAGCAACTGATGGAAGAGACATGAATATGAGGGGTCGGATCATCATGCGGAAAAGCCGGAAGTCTCGTTTCTTGTCTTTTAGGGCCAATTTTTGGAAATATGTCTTCGGCTTGTAATAAACAGTTCCAAGCCCAGTTGTTTGAGTTGCCGCTCTTGGAATGTCAATGGCTGCACCTTTTTCGGAATCGAGTGTTGTCGCAGGAGGAGTGCCTTTTTCTTGGGTTGTCTCTTCTGTTGGAGTGGTTACTCCAGGCGTGTTGTCTTGAGAGATTATCATATTCAAAGGTGCTCTGTCGTAGTTTGTCTCCTCCATAAGGAAGAAGCAGAAGACAAACCCGATGGCTAGAAAGATGGCACACCAATACATCACCCATTTCCACCCTTGTCCGTCATTGATGAAGCCAGCCTGTAAAATTGTAAGTCTAAATGACGGACTACCATCGTTTCTCTATAACTCACAAGTACTGGAGCTAGAAAGTTACTTCCAGCTAGCATAAAGGCATATAACCCCATGTAAGTGCCTCTTTCATGAGTAAAGTAGATATCTGTAATCGAAATTTCACATAGTGATTCGATAGGGGCCCCCACAGCTCCCTGTAAAATCTTGCTTCCAATCCATGCGGAATTTGACGTAGCATGGGGTACCCATAGCATGGTACTAAATTTGTTAGCGCGAACATATGAAATAGATAGGATATTCACCGACCCAAGAGTTGCTAGCATGGAGAACAGATACACCGGCCTTTTTCCGTATTGTAGTGCTATGGGCTGGGCGATTAAGCACCCCCACTGGACTCAGAATACGATATCAGCGTTGAGTTCTCGGATATCGAAGATAGTACTGTAAATGGGTAGTACTGTAAATTTATAGTCATCCTATGAGATGAATCCTATATTGAATGGCAAGGGAGAGAGGGCTTGCTCTGTTGCAAGCGAAACGTGATCATGATTCCGAGCTTGTTCAACCAACAAAAGATCTCAAATGCTTTAATTTATGGCCTAAAACACATGATACTGAATGAAAAAAGAGGCGACCGTTTACTCACCCCAAAGAACAAAAACATGTATCCAGTACCAGCATTCAACTGATCGATTGTTAAGCCAGTGTCCTTACTTATGGGCTCTAATACACTGTAAACTGAGGCAGACGATATTCCAACCATCAAAGTATACATGGACATGCAAGCTGTCGATAACATCTTCCGTTTTGGGGACCAATTCAATGGATCATCTGGATCACTAGACGGAGATGGAACGAGGACAACATCATGTAATCTTGCAGATGCATGGCGCCCTCGCATTACACCTTCGAGATCAACCAAGTGAATTGTTCCAGGAATCGCTCGTGTATCTAGGTGACCATGCTCGGAGTCCTCCATCGCGATATAAAGTACAACAGAACAGACAGTAGAAAGTAGCTATTGGGAGTGGGCGAGAGCTCTCAACATTTACCCTCAGTAGACGATTGGAGGTAATTGTTAAGATTTGACCAAGTAGTAAGTGCAATTGCCACGAACCCTACGCCTTTTAAGAGATCGTACGTGATACAACTTCATACAAGTGCAGAACGGTCTTATCGTAGGGTATATCACGGCCGGTGATCATATTGATATGAGATAATGCAGTGGTATCTGAGAGCTCTCCACTTGGGAACTCAAAAGAGTAAGTATATGCAATGATGACAAGCAGCACTGAGCTCTCATTCGATATAGCTTGGGTAGTACAGGCTACCCCGCGGATTGGTTATCGTGAAATATCCCGGCAATCATTAACAGCGCGGAGTTTATCAGTGAAAGTATGATAACGGCGAAGTTATTTGTCTTGTTGATGCTTCTTTGATATTGAAGAACTAACTTCTTGTGATATTCATTATTCAGGTTTGATGCTTCAAACTTCTCAGAAGCATGATAGCCGATGATTATTAGGCAAGCATTACCAAGATTCAAAACAAACTTTAACCTTGACCCCCCACCTTTCAAGACTGCAGCTAGCAAACCTCAATCTATCAACTATCTTGAGACCGAGATAGAGGGATCTCTGAAGCTTTGCATGAAAGTTGAGGTAAGTCGCGGTGAATTCAGTTGAGGCCGCACAATAGGTTAAGTATTACCATTTCAAGGCTGTCCAGCGAGAGCTTCCAAACTTTCAAATGAGGTTGGCAGTCCAAAGTATCATTTATTGTTGATATGATATTTGACCATTAACCGATCTTTTTGATTGTTGAATCTGAATTTGAACATTCGAAAATTCTTTGGAAGCTTCCAGCCCGAGAGACTAGTTGACCTGCATTGGAACATTGAAGAGTGCCTCGAGATACATACTATCGGACTTGGCCTGCATTTTACTTTGTCTATCGCGTTCATTCCTTCACAGAACTTTCTCTGCCTCTTTTCTTGATGATGTTTTAAGAGTCTCGCTTTAGTTCAAATTGATGGGCAGGTTGCAATCTTTTCCCGCTCGTTGATGAGCTAGATACTACTGTCCAGTGTCAATATTTACAATTGCTATGCCAAGGGCAAATTAAATGATCAGATGACTTTTGAAGTCAATAACAAACATTCTTGGAGAGCTTGTAGCATGCCAGGCATTCGATAATTTTTTCCCACATTCTTGCCATGAATCCAATATTGTGAAGATCTCGAGGAAAGCTGCAAGCGCGCGCCCTCCTTTTAAAAGAAGAGCTCTTCTGCATCATGTTCAGCATCTCTTCAACTTCTGCCTTGGTTAACCAATTGTTCGACTTACACCCGAGCGATAATGGTGTATGCTATCGCATCATCGAAATTGCCTTGGATAGCTGTAACTTGCGCCTTGTTCTTCTGTTGGTCTATATGGGTTCGAGACATACCATCTAGGAGTACCTTCAGCGTGAGTCAATAGCTTCTATGCCAATAAGGGTTTTCTAAGCAAGGTTCAGGAGTACATAGTTCGTCCAGATATTTGCGACAATGACAGACAAAATCCCTTTCTCGCAGACCAACAAGCAGAGAATATAACTCTACAGACAGAAAATGTGACTACTCCTGCAGTCATCCAGCCCTCAAATGAACGGCCTCTCATTCTATACGCCTTCTCAGAATCTCCAGAAGCACGAATCAATATCCAGTATTTCATAGACCACGGTCTCCATGATGCTGCAGATTTCATATTCATTTTGAATGGCGACACAGATATTTACAAGATAATCCCCTCAAAAGACAACATCAAACACCTCCACCGACCAAACGAATGTTTCGACCTAGGTTCCTACGCCGAAGTTTTAACCAAATCTGACCTCTACAAAAGATACCGCAAATTCATCATGCTAAACGCCAGTCTCCGGGGACCCTTCCTCCCCCCCTGGTCGCAATCCTGCTGGTCTTCACTCTACCTCTCCCGAATAACCAGCACCACGAAACTCATCGGCATGACCGCAAACTGCGAGCCCGAATTCCACATTCAATCTATGATCTGGGCCACCGATTCAGCAGGCATTGAAACATTGCTTTTTCCTTCCCAAGACGTGCTCGAGAGATTGCCGCCCCGGCCAATGTATAAGATCAAAGGCGAATTGAATAAATCCGAGATCCATACCCCGGGTATCAATGGTTGCTTTCATACTTTTAACGCTGCGATTAATGCGGAAATAGGCGTTACGGCTTTGATGCGTGCGGCTGGGTATGGTGTCGAAGCGATGATGACTGCTTTCCATGGAGTGGGTGACGAAGGGGATGATGCAAAGGACCAAGAAATATCCAGTAAAGAGAAAAACGACCTCCATCACAATCACCACCACGGTTCCGGGGAAAATTCAGCTGAAAAGCAGAGTCTTTCTTCCGACTTGACAAGTGAATATGAGAAATTTTGTAATTCAACTGGGACTGGAGATTTGCTGTATGAAGGGGGATACTTTGGGATTAATATACATCCGTTTGAGACGATTTTTATGAAGACTAATAGGGATATTGGCCCGGTGGCTATGGAGCGTTTGACAGGTTGGATGAAGGGGAGTAAGTTCAGTAGTTATGATTATTGTAAGTTGTGAGGAGGTGTTGGCGATTTTGCTTGCTCGAGTCTGGAGATCCGGAGTAAATGGGTGAAAAGAACGGGAGGACAGGTTTTGGGTGTTATGGCGCATTGATAGATTTTGAAGGACTTCTCATGGCATTCTGGGAAAAGATTGCATACATGAGGGTATCAAAAGTCAAATTATGTATGTAAAAGGAGTACAACAAAGTACGACAATGCTAAAGGTTGAATCTTGTTCTTTGCTTCTCCATTCCAGCCTTCCATTGCCACTGAACGGCATCATCACCTTCACTTCCTGCCCTGCCAATTCCCTTATCAACTCTTCTCAACTTTAACGTAAATCTTGGTCCTAGCTCCTGTAATCCAGCTCTGATGCCTTCTACACCTTCCACAGTTTTGCCGTCTGGTCCTACTACACTTTTTTCTGTCTCTCGCTTCTCCCTGAATATATATCGATGTCTTCGCACGAATATATAATCACGCTGATTATGCAACGTAACCACTTGTCTACCCTGTAACTCCGGCTGTGGTGGAAACAGGGTTAAGAACAATCTTGCAGTCAACAATCCCAGAGGTGTACGGAAATTGTTCAAAATAAGTTCTGGGTAGTGATTTGTTGGGTTACCATGACCGGGCAATTTCTTTCCTTCAACCCAATTCTTGATCGAGAAATGACAAGTAGGACCAGATGGTAGATGTACAATGGTCAAACCTGTGGGCACCTTGGCGTCTTCTTTGAGCATCACGACGGATGTATATTCGCGATTCGTAGCAAATTTACAGATTTCCCTAAGGGAATATTTGTGGCCGTAGCGATGGGCGGAACGAGGTACATAATTGCTGTTGGGGAAGAGAGTGCATAACAGATGAGCTTCTGCATGCAGTGTGGAGTTCAGGGAGGTTGTGAGGAGAATTTTTGGAGCTGGCGGAGGTTCGTCCGTAAAAAGGGTAGGGAATTTGAGAGACAGGGAAGATGGTGTAAGGTCGAGATTAGTGCTGGTCGTTGAAGGTGCATTGCTCACTGCTCGAGGTCGACTTTCGGATTCTTCATCTTCATCGTCTGATCCTTTCTCCGAATCCGAATCCAACATACTGTCGGCATCGTCATCCTTTTCCTCCGGCTCTTCGTCCAAAGGTTCTTGTTCTGCAGCCTCGGCCTCTTCTATGCGCCTCCTCTTCAATTGCTCGACATCTACACTGATGTTGAGGTCGTTTCCATCGCCAGATACTTCGTCCCAAACACGCTTATTATCAATTGTATGTGGAATATTTTTGGCTAATCGCTGTCTTCTCAGCTCGGGATCCCTATCTTCTTCTCTCTTTCGTTTGAAGCGTATATCTCTGCGATCACTGTCGCGAGCTTTCTTCTGTTTGATATGAAGATCTTGTCTCCTGAATTTGTTACCGGTTTTAAAAGGTAATGCAGCCTTCGAAGAGGTTGTATGCACTCGTTTTGACCCCATTGTGTATGAATTTTCGGTTTAGTAGTGTAAGAGGTCTGGAAAAATCGAAGGAAATCCAAAAATTATTTTAGCATATCGGAATGCGGCCGTATCTCCCGATCAGTGCACAGACCTACAAGGCTGGCATTGTCTCCCTGTCGCGCGACGAGTCACACAAAAAAGAAAATCCCCCACGACTTTCATAAATCGCAAAGCTTGAAAAAAGTTGCCCAGACTTTCTTTGACTCATACCTGTTACTGGATGAGTCTTAGGTGAATGCGATCTCTTTGCAGCCTTGCAAGAAATATTGTTTTCAAACCAAAATTAAGTCCACAACTGACCTTTCGAACCTTTACAGCTACAGCACCCCACCATAAATACCAAATATCAAAACCGAAGAAGGACAACATAATGTCGACCACTACCACCCTTAAGGGTCAACCCCTTGATCGTCAGGTCCTCGATTCCATGTTGAGGCGGCGAATGTTCTATACCCCCTCTTTCGAAATCTATAATGGAGTCGCTGGTCTTGTAAGCATTATGGGTCTTTCATATCTTTCTCCCCAATCTCCAAGGCTACTTGGATATTTTGCCTTCTGCCTTCTTTCCATGCCCTCATATGGCCTTGAATTCTCAATTGGAGTCGAGAGTTTTTCTTAATATGCAATTACTGACTCCCTACGTAGTATGATTATGGCCCTCCCGGATGCGCTTTACAGGCAAATGTTATTGACTTATGGCGCAAGCACTTTGTCTTGGAGGAAGATATGTTGGAGTTAGATTGCACAGCATTGACTCCAGCTGAAGTTCTCCAAACCAGTGGCCATGTGGACAAGTTCGCAGATTGGATGTGCAAGGACCCTAAGAACGGTGATATTTTACGAGCGGACCATTTCGTTGAAGATATACTCGAGTCGAGATTGAGAGGCGACAAGGAAGCTAGAGGTGTCAAGGTTGAGGAAGAAGAGGAGGACCCATCGAAAAAGAAGAAGAAGAAGAAGACTAAGGGAATTGAAGCTGTGAAACTCGATGATGCAGTCGTTCAGGAATACGAGGAGATCTTGGCTAAGGTACAGTCACTTCATTGATGTTAGGAGTAAGAATACTAATTGAAATCTTAGATTGATAACTACAACGGTGAAGAGCTCGGCCAGCTGATCAAAAAGTACGAAATGAAGAACCCAGAGACTGGTGTGGAGCCTTCCGCACCAGTAGCCTTTAACCTTATGTTCCAGACTGCAATTGGCCCAAGCAGCAATACACCAGGTTATTTGCGACCAGAAACTGCTCAAGGTCAATTCCTTAACTTCGCCAAGCTTCTTGAGTACAATCAACAGCAGATGCCATTTGCCTCGGCTTCCATTGGCAAGTCCTATAGAAACGAAATATCTCCCCGTGGTGGTTTATTGAGAGTTCGAGAATTCTTGATGGCTGAAATTGAGCATTTCGTCGACCCCGAGGGCGGCAAAAAACATGACCGATTCAACGACGTTAAAGATGTGGAGCTTGTTTTGTTGAATCGTCACACTCAATTAGCTGGTAAAACCAATGTTGAGAAGGTGTCTATTGGCAAGGCGGTTGCCGATGGCACTGTTGATAACGAGACTCTTGGCTACTTTTTGGCACGCATTCAACTCTTCCTAGCAAAAATTGGTGTAGATCAATCTAAAGTTAGATTTAGACAGCATATGGCCAACGAGATGGCCCATTATGCAGCAGATTGCTGGGATGCTGAGTTACATACCAGCTCTGGTTGGGTTGAATGTGTTGGTTGTGCAGACAGAAGCGCTTATGATCTCAGCGTGCACGCAAAGAAGACTGGTGCACCATTGATGGTCCGTCAAAGATTAGATACTCCAATCAGCATTGAGGAATGGCAAATTGATCTCGAAAAGAAGAAATTTGGTCCTAAATTCAAGAAGGATGGTAAGGCAGTCGAGGCTGCTATTGAGGCTTTGTCGCAAGAGAAGCGAGAGACCCTCGCAAAGGAACTCAAGGACAATGGAAAGATTGTCATTGAGGTTGATGGAATTGCTGACGGTAAGGCCGAAATTGATGCCGATCTCATCAAGATTGAGCTCCGAACCCGGGTGGAAAATACGAGAGAATATACCCCAAATGTAATTGAACCTTCATTTGGTATTGGCAGAATCTTGTACGCCCTAATGGAACACAACTACTGGACTCGTGGCAGTGATGGTGGCGATGAAGCACGTGGTGTAAGTGATTGTTAATTCCTAGGCACTTTCGTTGACTGACAAGATACAGGTTCTCTCTTTCCCACCAATTGTTGCGCCCACCAAAGTATTGCTTGTTCCTCTCTCTTCTCATGAGAGTTTCAAGCCCTTCCTGAAGCAAATCTCGTACAAACTTCGATCTATGGGTATCTCTAGCCGTGTTGATGATTCTTCAGCATCCATCGGCAAGCGTTACAGTAGAAACGACGAACTTGGTACTCCTCTTGGTATCACTGTTGACTTCCAAAGTGTCAATGATAGTACATTCACTTTGAGAGATAGAGATTCCACCAAGCAAGTCCGTGCATCCCAGGAAAAGATCCTGGCGGCCATCAAAGAGTTGGTCGACGGCACCAAGGTTTGGGCAGATATTGAGAAAGAACTTCCAATCTTCGAGGGTCAAGAGGCAGAGCTTCCTGCTCGATAAAGTATAGAAACGCTTAGACTTTGCGAAAATTATATCACACGTTGTCAGACAGGAATTTGGAGATGTTGTGTATCGTGAATAAATCTACGGAGCAGGTTGATCCTTGAGGATTCGGGGAATTTTATATCACATGTAGATTGTGATAGTGATATCGTATCGCGCCAAATGATAAAATAATAGCATTCACCAACATTTAATGGCCTTGCTCGCCAGCATCTTCTCAAGGAAATAAAAATGACTACCTGATATGATTGATTGCCCATTTTCTCAAGATGCTCGCATCTACAGATTCGATACGAGCCAATGTCGAGAGGTCAGTGCGTGCTTGGTGAACTTTCGCTTCTCGAAATTCCATGATGATTAGGAATAATGTTTAAAAAGGGGGAAACAGGGAATCATGTAATTAACGATTAGCATACCTAGGTAAAAAAAAAAAAAAAATACCCGGTATATAAACTCTCCATCTGCCAAGTGCTAGATGGTTAAACATTTGACCTCATCGCAAGCAAAGATACATACACATGGACCGAGAGACTTGCTAAAATGTGCGGGGGGAATCTGTTACAAGATCCCTTCATTTGGCATTTGGAAACATGAACTTGTGATGGCACACTAAGTTTTGAAACAAAGGATGCTCGATTGATTAATAGAGTAGCGCTTGGGAGGAAATAGAGGGGGGGGTTTTGGCTTCCTTTTGAGGGACCAATGCACCAATCTGTTTCTAAAGCGTCTGTTCCTGTCGGAGAGAAGCATCGAAGCTTGAGATTTGAGATTTGAGTACCTAGTATGTGGGAGAGAAGGAAAGTTCTTGAATTGTTCTGTGGGATTTGTAAATTAGAGGGTTAGAGTGTGAAGATGAAGTTTAGGGGCTTGATTGTTGGCGAACAGCCTTTTGTCTATGTAAATCAGTTAATATGTATGAAACAATGACAGACACTTGGAGTGACTTGATGTCATTATTAGGGCGATAGAGTAGAAATGGTTGGTTACTTGTAAATACTAATCAAGTTGTAATGATGCTACTGCTACTAAAAGTATCTACTGGGTACCTAGTAGGTAGTTCTAACATTGATGAAGCTTTTAGTTCATCCCTGGGTCAAAGTTCTTTCCTTCTAGTCAGGGACATACATGTACGGCGTAGTAGGGATTGTGAATGATACCCAATGAACTAAAGAATAGAGTATTGTGGGGGTGAGATGGAAATAGATTGGACTGACTGGATACCTAGGTAGGAAGAGTTGACATCTATTATCTGTTAATGTGTATCTGTATGTAAGTAAGATCTTGTATGTGAGAGGTTAGAAGGGCTTGTGTATGTTCTGTAATATGATTTCATACTAAGCTATCCATGGATACCATTAACCTCTCTGCTGCAACCTCTATCTTCCAAGGTAATACCAATTCATACCAATTCATAATCAATACTACCTAGATAGGTAATAATTAATATGCGTATACATTTTTAGTGAATTGTATATTGTATAGGGTCTCTACTAAATTCTTAGCGTCCTATAATAATTAAGGCTTGATCAAAAGGCGCTAATAATATTACCACAAACTCGAATCTCAAACCAACCGAAGTCTAATAATAATAAGAAGAAGGCTACTAGGTAATAAAGTCCATCTCAATCATCTTTCCAACAACCAAAAGAAATTTCTCAATACCCGACCACCAACACTTATTATAAGTTTGTCAACAGTGACAAACATAATATCACCTCACCATATCAAAGGTTACATAAATTACTGAAATAACAAGAAAAGGACGCTGGGCGTTGTATGATAACAACTTTGGTCTTTGGTCTTTGGTCTTTGGTCTTTGGTCTTTGGTCTTTGTTGATCCTCCCCCCCCTTCCCTCTTCCCCCCCCTGGCTTGCGACTTCGAACCCTTCTCGAACACATCGCAAGTATTAGATCGATCCGGTGGAGTTTTTAACTCTCTTGAGGGCAGGCTTTACTTTGTATGTAATTGATTCATTGTACTTCGTACCCTTTCCTTTGGATTGAATGAATGAATGAATAACTTGCTAATAATAATCATTATACTTATAGTCATTTTTGTCATCTCTTTCAACGATACCCCGATACCCCGCGGCTTCTTCAATCTGCCTTTTTTTTTCCCTTTCAGAATTCTACATACATTGTTCTTTAAGTTGTAATTCTGCATTTTCATCAAGATGGCTTCACCAAATAATAAGTATGTATTCAGAAACTCTATCCTCTTATTTCTTTGCTGCACAGAGCACTTGGTTGGACCGACCCAAATTGTCCAGGAATATTCATCCGAGTCTCACTCCTTCACACATCTCATCCACCCGACCTTTCGAGGGACTTTATATGGGCCGCTACTATTAACAATCATTTTCATCCACTTCCTTGTTGTCCCCTTGTTTGACTTTGCATATGAATAAAACTAATGAAATATTGTTACCTCTAGCATTTATACTCCAGGTCAATTCATGAACCCTGGACCCGCGCCTCGACCTCCTGCTGGCCCTAGGCTAAATTACACACCTATAACCACCAATGTTCCAGGAAACGCGTCCGTCCAAAATATTTCACAGCTGAGCATCAACTCTCCTATTCCCAGAACTACCTCTTCGACTTACTCCGGCTCGACCGTCTCTCTACCCTTAGCTCGCCAGCAAACCAATATGGATGGACAAGGAGGTGTTGCAGTCATCAAGGAAGGATGGGCTTCTGTCAAGGAAGGAAAGAACTTTATCAGTCCCTGGAAGAACAAGTGGCTGATCCTGCGAAAAGAAGCTCTTGATTTTCATAAGACCGAGGGTGGAAAGGTGGCATATCAGATTGTCCTCAAGGATGTCCTCGGCGTCTCAAGAGTTGAAGCGGCTGGAACCATCTTCGAAATTAGGAGAACCTTGAACGGCTCATCAAATAATCCAGGAGATGACGATAGTGCGGGAAGAACACTGCAGATTAAAGTCAAGACCGATGATGATTTATATGAATGGATCGACTTCATCTATGCGCGCTGTCCAGGTATGGGCGGTGTCAGCAACCCAACCAACTTTAGTCATTCCGTTCATGTCGGTTTCGACCCCAACACTGGAGAGTTTGTTGGTTTGCCTGCGGAGTGGTCAAAATTGCTCAACAGTTCGGCTATTACCAAGGAAGATTATGAGAGAAACCCTCAAGCTGTCTTCGAAGTCTTGGAGTTTTACTCTGATATCACCAAGCGTCAACAAAACCCCCAGCAATTCTCGAGCTTGACCCCTACACCATCTATCGCTTCAAATCAGAATAAACAACTTGGTTATATGCCAGGCAATTCAATCGCACCACCAAGACCTCTTCAACCACAACAGCAGCAGCAGACTCGTAGCAATGGTTATGGTTCTCCTCAACAGCAGCCACCTAGAAGACCTACACCACCGGAGCAAAGTCAGCAACGCAACCAAATGCAGCAAATGGCATCTAACTATGTTACCCCGGACCAACGTGAAGAACAGAGACAGGCGCAGCTTGAAGCTCAGAGACAGCGAGAATTCGAAATGGCGGAACAAAATCGCATTGATATGGAAGCCTATAATAGGGAAATTCCTCAAACTCGTGTTCCTATGGCCAAACAAGAGATTGGCGGTGGTGGTTATTCAAGCAGTCCCGCTCAAGATCGATATAATCCAACAAGAGTAGCACCTTCTGCTCCTAGACCACAAGGACAAGATACCGCTGCACAAAGACCAGCCCAAAGACAAGCACCATCTGCACCCACTGCAAGTGGCACAACCAGACCACCTTTGAATACCCAACAGAGCTCTTCTTCAGTAAAAGACCAAAACGGATCAAACAGATCACCATCTGAGAGACAAGATCCCAGATATCCTAACGGTCAAGCTTCCAATGGTTCTCAACAACAAAGACCGGCTCAGCAGCAGCAACAACCATCTAGATTGCCTGCTCCAGTCAATAACAACGTCAAGCCACTCAACGTTGCGCCGAAACCATCTGCCAATGGTATTCAACAAAACGACGCGGTCAAAGCTGCAGAAGCTGCTCTTACTGCTAAGCCAGCAGCCTCTGAACGCAGCAAGGATGTTCGAATGTCAACCATGTCGGAGAATGAAGTCATGGCCAAGTTGAAAGAAGCTGTATCCAAGGATGATCCTAACCTTTCCTACTCCAAGCAGAAGAAGATTGGTCAAGGTGCTTCTGGCTCTGTCTATGTTGCAAAGGTGAAGGAGAACCCTGCATCCCCTGTTGCTCGTGAGGTTCTACGTCAACAAGGCAGCAAGGCCCAAGTTGCGATCAAACAAATGGATTTGGCACACCAACCAAGAAAGGAGTTGATTGTAAACGAAATTATGGTTATGAAGGATAGCAAGCATCGCAACATTGTTAATTTCCTTGATGCCTTCTTGCGAAACAACTATACTGAACTCTGGGTTGTCATGGAGTATATGGAGGGAGGTGCCCTAACCGATGTTATTGACAACAACTCGAACATTACCGAAGACCAGATTTCGACTATTTGTCTCGAGGTATGTTTCAAAATGATATCATATTTTTTTTGTTTCCTTACTGATTTCGTATAGACCTGCCGTGGACTTGAGCATCTTCACGCACAGAGCATTATCCATCGTGATATCAAGAGTGACAATGTTTTGCTCGATGCACGTGGTAATGTCAAGATCAGTAAGTTCACCCAATATTTTTTTTATAGATCTTTGTACTAACTCACTCACTCATAGCCGATTTCGGATTCTGCGCTAAGCTCACTGAATCTAAATCTAAGCGTGCTACTATGGTCGGTACTCCTTACTGGATGGCTCCTGAAGTTGTCAAGCAAAAGGAATATGGTCCAAAGGTTGATATTTGGTCGCTTGGTATTATGGCCATTGAGATGATCGAATCTGAGCCACCTTATTTGAACGAGGAACCTCTTAAGGCCTTGTACTTGATCGCAACCAACGGTACACCACGTCTCAAGAAGCCTGAGAAGCTCAGCAAAGAGTTGAAGGCTTTCTTGTCAGTCTGTCTCTGTGTCGATATCCGAAGCAGAGCATCTGCCGACGAATTGTTGATGCACGACTTCTTGAAGCACGGCTGCGATACTGCGAGCTTGGCAAACCTGCTTCATTTCCGAAAGAACGCCAAGTAACTAATAATGACAACGTTTACGAAGAGCGAGTAATTGGTGGCATTATGAGCTTGCGTTTGGAAGCAGTTGAAGCGGTTTTAATTTTATTTTGCGACACAAGGCATGGTTATATTGTGCGGTACCTATACCAACAGCATAAATCCCCGGAGTTTCTGGGAGTTTACTCTGTTTTCTTTGCCTGACATACCTAAGATCCGAAACATCGTGGATGCATATCACTGGCATGTCTAGAGGCATACAAAAGGCGGTTGTAAAAGAAGCAAACCTCTAGTTCTGCTTTTTTTACTTCTCGGTATTCTTTCGATTTGTGGATAGCTCTCCTTGGGATCTTCCGAAAGCGTAACTCATAAATGAGGATGTGCTTTACGAGGAGATAGCCATAAGGAACAATAACTGGCGTCAGGTAGATTATTTAAAGAGAAATGAACAAAAGGTCCAAAAAATTGTCTTAAGCTACCTATGTATGATTGTGATGAAGGTACCTAGCCTGGTATGATGTAATTGTGTAGCTTTTGATGCAGAAATTGAAAAGTAGCTGAATATGCTTCACAACAAGGAAGCCGAGACTCATCAATAAGTAAGAAAATTAATTGTACATTTCAAAATTCCAAAGGAAACGAACATCATATCTAGGTATCAAGGCTATCCACCCTCTTATCAAATTCAAGCTGAACAGCTGAACCCCAGAAAGGTTCTAGAACTAAAGAACCTAGAACTAGTAGTTCCATCTAGTCTAGCCTTGGCCAACCCGACAAATCTGGCCTTGAGGCTTGTTCACTAGCTTAGCCTTGTGAGCTCAACTACTAATCTTGCACCTTATTCTCACTGCAACTCTCTTGTACAACTTTGGAATATTTCTTTGCCCACATTATCTTGACCTTTCCCAAGCGCATCTAGACGATGGCACCCTTAATACCATCTGCCAAGTCGACTTTGTCATATCCTCTGTATGCTTGCGATTTTGATCCGGTAGATTCCTCGCGGCTGGTGGTTGGTGGGGGCGGAGGTGCTGGAAGGACAGGTGTGGGAAATAAGATTGTGAGTTCGATGCTATATCTGTTTATGAGGAACCTCTTATGCAAAAGACTTTGATTCTTTTGGTCTGAATACGTATACTGATTTTTATACTTTCTAGACGCTGTTGGATACTTCAAACCCAAATGAGCTTGTTGAAGCAGGCGAGTTAGATCTCAGCAAAGAAGAAGATAATGTCACCAGTCTTGCAGTTGGCCAGAGTCAAGGGAATGCAACCTTTATCTTTGCAGGAGTAAATTCTAGTCCGGAAGATTTGGGGAAAGGGAATAATGCGCATTTTCGAACTGTTGGAATAGAGTCAGTCAAGAAAGGAAAGGGAAAGACTACGGAAGCTGTTGCGACAACGAACAAATTGTCAGAGGTATCGAGAAGTTCATTATTTACAAAAGTTGAGAAGGATCTATACCAAAGGGTGACCAGATTATCAAGACCTTATCCGGGACAACCACAATGGGGTGCGATTGCGACAGGGCTTGCGAAGGACTCCGAAATAGCACTTTTCCAAACTGCGCGAAATGGATCACCGATTTCTAAAGGTGCCATACAGTTGTCGAAGGAGGCTGTTGATATGGACTTTATACAAACCGGGAAAGACGATTACCTTTTTGCGTATGCCGATGAGCACGATATCTATGTTAAGAAGCTTGGCTCGATAGACGATGGGGCAGAACCGGAATGCGTATACATCACACCAGCTTCAAGAAGCAGGGAGAAAGTTACGATACCATCTTTCAGATCAATAAGATGGCTAACGAAGGATTTCATCATTATGCTCACGAATATCCATAGCCAAGGAGGAGTGGTACTACAGATTCTCAGACTACCCCCAAGCGGCAAAGGACAATGCAGAATTGCGCAATCACATCGACTCCCCTCCAGTATAACGAAAGCTACTGGACTTGCAGTCTCTAATCTCACGCCGCCAGTAACTCCTGATGGAGACCAAGGCTACACTCAATTTGTCATTGCGGTCGCGGGTCATGATATCTCCATTTCCCTCTTCAAGGTTGATCTCCAGCATGAAGTAAATAACTACCTAGTCACACCCATCAAACCCTTCCGAACATTCAAGAATGTCCACCCACTCCAAATCACAGGCATCGCTTTCTCAACTTTCACACCACCGGCCAATCCCATCACCGCAAGCACTCCTCCACAATACCTTAAACTCGCCAGTGTAGGTGTCAGCAACACAGTCATCGTACACACTCTCCCTCTTTTCCCCGTCCCTCTATCTGTAGAAAGGGGACAATCACGCACACCTCGCTACGTCGTTGCGCTTCCCTCGAGTAAAGCCATTTACTCCTTCGGCATCATCATTTCAATCTTCGCAGCACTATTGACGGCTATATTGGTGCAAAGTATTTTGGAGATTAGAGGGGTCGTTGAACCTCATTTGGGCGCGGCGAATTATTTACCTGTGCCATTGCAAGAGGCAATTGGAAAACCATACACGTTTCCTTCTAATTACCATGCGCTTAATACACAGACCTCCACTTCCTCAATCTCCACCTCCACGACCACAAGCACCCCCAACTTCTTCGCCTCCCTTCGTTCCGCCACCCCCGACTCCCCTCCCTCTTACATCTACCTGCACCACGGCCTTCCCCTCCCCAATCAAGTTGGGGACCAAGACCCCTCCCCCGAAATCACATCCCCAGACCTCCCCTCCTCCATCAAAGCAGTCCTCCACGATGAACAACAACACTCTGGAAAATCATGGGATGAATTGACGGCGCCGCAAAAGGAGAGCTGGAAGAGGAAGTTGAAGGATGCGGGGCATTGGGTTGAGGATATGGGGGAGGCGATTTTTAAGGGGGTCGTTTTTGGGGAGTTGGGCGGGTTGGTGGGCGCGGCGGTGGTGGAGGCTGCTAGATAGGTTGGGGGTTGGGTTGGGTTGGAGGTTGGAGGGTGGGTGAAGGGTGAAGGGTGGTGATTTTGTGTGTATTGGTAGGAATGGGAAGGGGAAGATAGAGGAGGGGGATGAGAAGGAGGGTGAGGAAGAGCTGGGATGGCTGTATATTAATTTGTTTCGGTTTGATTGGTCGGTCAATTTGGTAGGGGAGGCATGAAGGTCGGTGATTTCTTCCTCACTCTGTTCATTATTTTATTATCTTATGCTCATGTGCTCATGCGTCAGAGATGGGATGAGAAATGAGGGATGAGGGATAAGGGATATATTTACGTATGTAGACTATAATACATAGTTCACACTTTTTCACAGTACCTAAGTATCTACTAATAGTAACAAACATAACATAACATAACATAACATAACATCTATCTCCTCCATATATACATGAACCTGAACCTGACTTCAGATACCTACCACTTGACCCAGGTATATGATCTATCCGGGCCTGTTTATTAAACATTATGTGATACCTAGCAGATATGCCCAAACTTGCAAATTCCCTACGAATCAAATAATAAATAATAAATAAATAAATAAATAAATAACCAATTACATCCTATCCCATCCTATCCCATCCCATCCCATCTCATCCCATTGGTTAAGTAAGCATAAGAAAATACAAAAGACCCAAGCTTCACCAGAAAAGACAAGCAAGACAAGCAAACACAGCAAGTATATATATTGACTCTTGAATCCAATAATTAGCAATGCATTTGTATTCATATGAATCATAATCTCATTCCCTCATTCCTCATTCTTCATCTCATTCAAGCTAGCAAAGAAAGAAAGCTTATTTCCTTCCTTCCTTCTTTCTTTCTTTCCTTCCTTCTTTCTAGCCTCTCCCACTCCCGCCCTTATTCCAGCTAAAGAAAAAATAATATCCCTTCGAATCCCAAAACGCCCCAACCCCCCAAACTTGTAGCTAAGGTTTAAAAAGTAAAATGTCACATGCGAACCATGCTCTGCCCAAAACATTCCCTCCCCTTCCTTTTCCCTTTCCCTTTCCCCTTCCTTGTCCCTCCCCCTTACAAAATCTCCCTCAACAGCGTCTTTTGTTCCCCCGTCAAACTCGTCGGAAACTTCACATTATACTTGATGATAAAGTTCCCCCTCGTATCCGGTTTCTTACTCAACGGCATGCCCAAATCCGGATATGAATCCGAGGAACCGGGTTGAGTGGGGCCACCTTTATCGAGCGAGATATTTTTCCCATCGATGGTCGTGACGGTGCGCTTCCAGCCCGTGAGTGCTTCTTTGAGATCGAGGTCGACGGTCATGATGAGGTCATCGCCGTCTCGGGTGAGGTAGGGATGTTTTTTCTAAGGGGTGTTAGTTAATATGTTTGTATCAAACGCAGGGGCTCTCGACGAAGAAGACATACCTCTTCAATAACAAAATGCAAATCCTGCTGCCCCCCCTCCTCCTGATCCCCAACCCCCTTGAACTTAATCTTACTCCCCTTCTTCAAACCCGGCTTAATATCCATTTCCAAAATACGATCAGTAGTTTGTCTCTTGCCCGTCTCCGGATCAAAAGTCTTCCTCTTAATCTTCATCTTCTTATGACACCCCTTGAACAGCTCTTCCAAGCTCAACGCCAGCGGTTTCTCCACCGTCGTAACCTCCGGCGTTTCCGCCCTCGGCCTCGCCGGTTCCGCGCCCTGAAATTGCGATCGCGCCGTGCGAGATCGTCCACCGCCAGCTCCCCCCGGACTAGATCGCGGCATGCCACCTCCCCCCATACTAGCGAACAAATCCTCCATTCCATCCGCACCCCCACCCGTTCCCTGTCCCCTCAAAAACTCACTAAAAATCGATTCTGGATTGCTGAAACTAAAGCCTCCACCGCCAGGTCCACCCGCACTACTGAAATCATAGTGGAACGTTTTGCCTCTCGGCATTCCACCGCTCGATGAACTGAAGCTTTCGAATCCACCTGGCATGCCTCCTGCTCCCGCAAATGGGTTTCCACCACTGGCACCAGGTTCTGGTGGTGGAGGGCCTCCTCGAAGCATAAATTCTAAACCATATTGATCGTATGTTTTGCGCTTTTCGGGATCAGATAAGATTTCGTAGGCTTGGGAGACTTCCTTGAATTTTTCTGCCGAGTCAGGTTTGTCTTTGTTTTTATCGGGATGGTGTTTAAGCGCCATGGTACTAATCTCATGTTAGTTATATGTATAAGGCTGTTGAAGTAGCGGTGGAGATGCGATAGTCATGAAGGAGGGGAATGTTGGACATACCGATATGCCTTTTTGATTTCTTGTTGATTGGCAGAAGGACTAATGCCTAAAGCATCGTAAAGTTTTGTTTCTGCCACCATATTTGCTGTTCTTTGTATGTATCTTTCAGTTCGAGAATTTCAGTTGAAGAACGCAAGTCGTAAAGTTGTTAGATGAGGTATGTTCTCAACTTCCACAAGTAACTTGTGATTCTTGTATCAGTCAGAGAAGTCTGTTGGTTCTTGTCATAAAAAGGTCGCCAACTAGAATCTGAATTTATGTCGTCAGTGACCAGGATTGCGAAAATTTTAAACAATTAAGGTCGTATTATAAAAGGCCCTCAAAGGATCTGAAGGATGAATGTTGGATCTTGCGCCTTTTGTCAATGATGTTCTGATTGGTATGATCTTGAAGATAATGGTCTGCTTGATTTGGTTGATAGACAGAAGGAATGAAAAAAGCTGTTCTTTCCAGCTTTGCTCACAACCATAGAAGAATACAAGGAAATGTCGAAATATACATACCACCTTCTTATAATTAGGATCAATGATCTTGTGATTGCTAAATATGAGTTGTGTTCCCACTACTCTAATTCGTTGGCTAGTTTTGGGTATGATTGAGTGAGTAAGTGAGTGAGTTGAGTGAGTGAGAGTGAGTGCTGCTTAGTATCTCTGAATTCCAATAGGTAAGGTACTAGGTAAGGTAGTAGGTATACACCCAATTTTTGTGTCGCAAAGAGAAAAGATAGTAGTGTAGCGTGTACTGTGTACTGTGTAATGTGTAATGTGCAGGTGTTACTGTGTGTAAGTATAAATTGCGATTCTTTGTTGTCAAGTCAATTAGAATAATAAGAAGAGGTTAAGTTTTAGTAGTAGAGTAGAGTAGAGTAATATATCAATAATACAAGATAAAATAATCAACCAATAATGAGTCTTATCCTTTATATATTCACTAAAGAAAGAATTGATTGAACCTTGGAACTTTCTAAATACAATTATTAATCTTCTGAGTAGGTATTTCCATCATCCCCTCGCATCCCTCATCAACCAATTTGAACCAATGTAATCCAACAGAATCAAGAATCTTCCATACAAATGCCAACCTCTCCAATCCACATACTTGTAAACCCCCCACCATTATTCAAACATTGGGCAGTGACGTTTTATGGTGGGGAGGGGAAGGGGGGGGATGTGGGATTTTCTATTCATGAGCCCAATAAAGCAAGGGTTTGTATCATGATGATGGATGTGGTTGGTTGTATATGATTGTATGATTTGTATGGTACCCGTGGACCCTTATAACAATAGAACCTTCTCGAAGCTTCTATATCATAAGGTTATGCTGCTTTGATGATTTGCGCCAATATACAAAAGTACTCATAGCCACTACCTCATGCCTACCTACACATAAGAGCATTCCCATTCTAACAATCATTATATATTTATTAGGATTGCATTATCTACAAATCTTTTAACTATTGCTTTCGTGATTCATGCCTCATGCCTCATGCCTCATTCCTCATTCCTCATACTTTGTGCTGCCGGGGTATTGTGCTTCGCAATATGTACAATATGAGAATATGTACTTTGAAATATCATCCATCTTTGCCATGAAAAACGTAACACAAGAGTACCTCAAATCTTCAACTATGCAAAAACGCCAAATAACATGCCAAAAGAAAACACCCCCAACCTTACTCAACAAATCCAACCCGTTTGACCGTGGCACTACCGTCCTTTTGGTTGTTAGAAGACGTTCCGTTTTGTTCCTCACGCTGAATGTCATCACTCTCAATATCTTCAATCTCCATGCTGTCGTCGGCCACAACTTTCTTGACAGAGTTGTTAGTGAAATTTTGTAACATGCCGCTGCCACTTCGTTCTTGCATTTCTTGTGCCTTGCCATCGGTGAACGGATCGACACCCATGATAACATCATCACTTTGAGCAAAACGGTTTGGTAATGCCGTCGATACCGTCTTTGTAGAGTCGTTGTCTGTACCTTCCTTCCCAAATCCATTCCACTGCCCATTCCCGGAAGAATTTCCGGAAGATGAGCGCTCATCACGCTTACGTTTTCCTGGTGACCTTGGCGAGAATGATTGTGATTCATCAGGTGTGTCAGCAGGAGGGCTGGGTAACTCCTCTCTGAAAGCGATGTTATCGTCGCGAATGAAGCTCTAGTAATTGTTGGTAAGATTATTGCAAGTTGATGAACAAACATACCTCAAGTGGGTGTGGTGTTACACCTGTAGCTGCCTCCATTGCCTGATCGGAAGCATAAACCAGAATTGCTGTGTCGTTCTCGGCTTTAGCATCTTCAATGACTTTCTCCGATGACGTTTTCTATTGCCTCGTTAACAGCGAGTCCAGGATTCAAATCAAAAGATACTCACTTCAACAGTAATTTTGGGGGGAGACGATGTGCTGTAATTGATTCTCCACCATTGACCATCACTAGGAGGAGTACGCTCTTCATCACTGAGGCCCATATCAATGAGATCTGGCTCTATACGGGTGCAAACATATATCGTTTCCTTGTTCAAGCTTACGCCACGAAGAGTGTATCTGTGCAAGCGCCGAGAGGTTTTGGTAGGATCTGTATACAACTTCGAAAGCTCCCGCCAAGCTTTTTTCGCCTTTTCTTTTTGATCTTGTAATACTAGTCCTTGTTAGTTGAATTTTTGGTGATCAGTCTGCATGGTCTTACTCTTTAACTTTGCGTTTACATCATTCATGACCTTTCTGAGCTTCTTAGACAATTCTGCGTTCTTTGATGCACCCCTGGGAGAATCTGTGTCCAAATTGTCCATCTCATTATTGCTGGGCGGGATCTCATTTTGATCATGATTTAGTGTCATTTTGAAAACATCCTCAACTAGGAGAGATTTTCCGTTGTGAAATGTCCATGTCAATTGTCTCTCGTTGCGAGCAATATCCGCAATTTGAAGCTCCAGATTCTGCTTTTCCGTACGCATATTTAGTGAGTCTTTGGCTGCAAACTCCATGTATCTATCTGGGTACCATACTAATGGCACGTCGATCCCCTTATGGCCATTCTGCTTATCCCCCTTTATTCTGAAAGAAATAACCTCACTGACGTGACCCAAGTAAGGACTCTTAACCAGAACAAGAGGGAAATTGCCCCATAGAGCCTGGTCTTGAACATCATAGAGGTCTTGGGCAAGAGAATCTTTTGATGGAAGTTCAAGTTCGAAGATAGCAAACTTTATGGGTTCTTCCTCTGGCTCTGGGTCTAAACCGAGAACACCGGAAGAAAGAAGGTGGTTGCATGATTCATGACCCTGCATTAGCTTAAGCCAGCAATCGAAAAAATTAGCCTCCACATTATTGCTTGAGTTCTGCTGCTGCATGAATGGAAGTGTGGAGATAACCTCCGCAGAACCATAACTTCGATCTGTCTTGTCTAAGAAAGCCATGACTTTCTGGACCTCCTGGCCAAATCGTCGATCATCGGCCACAAGGTAGGGATCCTCCTGAAATGAGGCGAGAGGTTTTTCTATTGGTCTGCCATTCCACCAACCAGCCTCATACGGATAATGCGTCTCAACACAATCTCTTCTCAGGAAGATTTCGCGAGCGAGAGGGATGTTGTAATAGATGGTGAGAAGAGCACCCAATCTATGTTTCTCTCCACTAGGCTTGAGGAAGGCTGGTACTTGGTTAAAAATGTCTCTGATGCGATCAGTAGGTTCTGGGTCAACAAAGATCTCCTTGACAGTCGATATAGGAACCATAGCCCAATTCTCTCCGTATTCGGCTCTCGTAGCAGGGCCAAAGTAAGGTTCGTCTGTTCCCACTACACCAGATTGTTGAGGAGGTAAACCAGCATCTGCCATAGAAGCTGCAAGTGCCTGCTGGAGTTCTTTGTCATTGTTGTCACCATATTGTGTAAAGGCAATTGTAGAATCTGCCAATTAATTCGTTAGAGTGTGCCAACATTGGTGTAAAAAGAGTATTTACCACTGTCTGTTGTGAGATCTACAACTTTGCTCAAAGGTGACTTGTTATTGCTCGTTCTCGATGGTGGTCTAGAAGGTGCAGCACTTTCAAAGTGAGAGAAGGATGGCCCGAATTCATCAGGACCTTGAACTGCGAAAGCTATAACACCAAAAATTGTTAGCAAGGGCCTTCAGACCTTTAAACATTCGAGGCAAAAGACGCACCGATACCATGCTGCTCTCCACCTCCCTCTCGGTCCCTATTGAATTGGCTGTCATCCCAGGTATACTGTGATCGTCAGTAACAACATATTTCATTTGTCCTTTTACACTGACTCGATTGTTATTTCTACCCTCGATCTGATCATCATAGTATTCATTGATCGCTTGTTGAACATTGTTATTGTTTCCCTGTCCATATTAGCTTTATGCTTTCAACTTGTCTGAATAGAATAACCCCACCTTCAATCTCTGAATAGCCTCTTGTCGACTCATCTGCCCAGTCATATCCAGAACAGTTTGTACATCTTGGGCGGTTGGTTGAGCTGCCATCTTCACGACAATATCAAGCTTCAAGTTGCACTTGGACCTTTAATCTGTGAAGCTGTCGGGATTCCAGAGAGTGTTGAGTATCCCTTGTAATGGCATAAGCAAAAGCAAAGAAGTAAAACTAAATATCCTTAATGAATATACCAGATGGACAAGGACAGCATGAATTGCAAGTAGGACAAAACAAAGTCTTATAGACCCTGTGAAAGAAAGTTGAATCTTCCCTTCCAAGATTAGATGAAATTATTGTTTTAATTGGAAATTTCCTGGGGGAAGACGGGAAGGCGGAGCTTACCTGGTACTAGTACTAGGTAGTTTGTTTAGGTAGTTTGTTCTTGAGAATGAAATCCCTGTCTGTTATGGTCCGAGCGTTTAACTTGTAGATTGCATGAGGAAACCCCAAACCCCACCTGCTCTTCAGGGAAGTGAAGCATGGGCATGGGATTAGCAGTGAGTGAGTGAGTGAGTGAGTGACCTCAGTGCCCTCAATGCCCTTTATTTCCTAGAGAGAACTTCAATGGCAATCAATCTTGAGATGACATTTTGTAAGGAGGTAGGTAGCTGTATGGACTTTAACTGAATACATACATGATTAGATGTTCGCAATATCTACTACTTAGGTAGGTATAGAACCTTAATATCTTACAAAGAGGTAGGTAGCTGTACAGACAGATTAGATGTTTGTAATTTCTACTAATGCTGGCATGGATTGAGCTGGTTGAGCTGGTTGAGCTGGTTACTATTAGTTGTACATAATACCCATTCCCTCTTTCAGCAAGAAATGCGTGGAGATACCTAGTAGTACATTAAAGTACCCAAAGTACTTCTAAAATCGTATTCCTAATCGTATGTTGAGTAGTTCATTATTAGAGCTTCCTCTATAACGGTAAAGGGACCCACCCTGCCCTATGCAGGAAGCAAGCAATCATCTCATCTCAAATGCAAACGATAGGAATAGAATTGAGAGTATCAGTCTTTGAAAACTCATGTTGAAATATCCCTAGTCACACCCCTTTGGCTATGTACCCTATTTTGCTACCTACGGAAGCCCCTCACAAATTACGCCCCTCAAAAATGTGTAACACCCAACCCATATTGCCATAATCTAAAAGCCCCGAGATCCCCCCCCCCTTCCGTGTAAAATGCAAATCATACGCCCTGGATGCATACCTGCATTCAACCTTGCGCCCACCATGTAAACCGAGCGGGCCATCGCTCTGCTATGCATTGTAAAATAAGATAAGATGATCCTCCATTTATCGCAACTTATGACCATGATGTAACTTAGTGAACTAGCCAATATCGAGGGAGATGTGACGTGGTGAAGAAGTTTGAAAGACCATGCATCTCATGAGTGAGTCGGGCTTCAGTTTCGTTCCATCTAATCCTCCATATCTTCATCGTCATCTTGTTCCTCGCCGTCTTCTTCTTCTTCTTCTTCTTCTTCTTCTTCTTCTTCTTCGTCTCCGTCCTCCATTGCAAAGTCTTCTCCAGAACTATCGCTGGCTCCGAAATCATCCTCGTCATCGCTCTCAGCCCAGAATGCATCGTCGTCTATAGGTTTAGCAGGAGGGGCAGTTTCAAGCGTCGTGGGCATTTCGAAACCGGCCGGAATATCCTGTTTCGAAGCAGCGACAGCCTCCTTAGCCTTCCTGTTATACTCCTCTCTATTATCACGGTACATCACTCCTGCGTCGACATTTGCAGGTGAATTGATTTCGGGATCATCAAGGAGAAGAAGGATGGAACGTAAGACTGATTCAACTCCTTGTAATGGTGACCAACGCTCACTAGCAGTTTCTCCGGATTGCTCATCCTCTCCAGGGGCATGCAAGATTGAGATGCACAATTTGCCATCGGGATAAATATTTGGATGTTGGATCGGTCTAAGGAACTTGAAGGTGGGTGGACTGAAAGGATAATTGTCGGTGAAAGTCATTTCGGCCTGTAATTGAAAGATCAGTAGCTGGAAACAAAGTATTTGCAAACAAACCATACCTTGAAGTAAGCACCATTGAAAACACTCTCATCGTTGATGACCATTAAACCAATAAACCATTTAAAAAGGGATGCCTCGTTCAACTGTGAATGACGTTAGCTTTGAGAACAAGAGCCATCAATGCAAGAATCTCCTGAATCCCCTACCTCAATATTGACCCATTTCTCCGAGGCAAGTCCCTTATAGTCCGCCATCAAACGATTCTTCGCAGCAACCACAGACATCTTGATGATGTTCGTTCTTTGATATACACTTTCAAGTGGTATGGGTAGGTATTAAGATGCACGTCTTGGTGAAAGATTTCAGACTCGAGGCAGATCAACTACAATAGTAGTTGCTGAGTTGTAAGGGTGGGTGATTGACTCGAATGTCAACTATGAGATGAGAGTATTACGAGTGGATGACCAACAAGGTGTGTGGAAAGTAAGACGTTTCGTTGTTGAGTGTAGAATGTAGGAGTCGGAGAAATATGATCGATCTAGTAACCTAGAGAGGAAGAAAGTTGTACGTGAGATGTTTAATGCTGGAAGGGGAAGATGGAGAGTTTCGAGGGTTTTGCGTGATTTTGTGTGTGGTTTTGTAAGACTTTAAAATAGTGAAGTATAGCTAGTAGTGTAATTAACAAGTAGTTTGGCTGGTTTGTCGTATGGTATGGTATGGTATCGTATGGTATGGTATGGTATGGTATGGTACTACGGTACTTTTCGGGCATCAGCGACTCGCCTTCTAAGAACAAGGACCGTACGACAAGCATTATCCAGTGAATTCCCCCAAAACGGTATGTGGATCTAGTAGTCGAGTATCGTGCACTTTATTATCCTTATTATACAACCTAAAAATAGACAAACCCCGAGTCCCATGATTTTTGTGAATAAATGCAATCATGTATGAAGCCAACAGCTGATGCTGCTGGTTGCTGGTTGCTGGTTGCTGTCACTGCCACAGTGCCACAGTGCCACTTGTTTGATACAAACAGTTCTACCGTACCCGAGAGTATTTAGATTGAGCTAGTACTAAATGGATTGATTTATCTTTCCGGTTTGTGTACCTACCTACTGTAAAGTTACGAACATAGAAACCTGAATTCTTTTGCCATCTCGAGTATCCAAGTACTTTTAGTATTTAGTGTTTCCCGCCGAGGTCCATTTTTCTCCAACGGAGCCACCGGAGGCGAGGGGTAGAACAGAGCGGTTTTGCGATAAGCAATCAATCACAAGGACCTTAGGTGGCGCCAAGTGGAACTTTATAACCATCTACCTATATGCCGAATTGCGGGTAGGAAGTCATATGCATTTTAGAACAGTCATCAATGATATCGGTATCCAGTCTTTTGTCTCATTCTGAACCTTCGAGAATTTTGGCAATCATGCAGTTAACGTGATAATTTTGCAGTCCACCCAGATACTGTAAGCGAAAATACCCCTTTCTATCTTGTCCTCATCCCATCTCCAATGACTAAACCTCACACTTTCCGAGGATTATGCTGATTTTGAGCCACTATGTATGAAGCTTCTACACGATTAGTAGGCTTAGATCAACTTTCACACAAAGATGTACGGCCTTCGTTATGCTCAAAATGCGATGAATTGACAGAAGAAAGTGAAGCTATATACTAAGTCTTCGAGGTATCGTGGTACAAGTTCTACTAATACACCATAACGCCACCCCGCTGGTATTTACCACCAAACACCAGGTGCCATGATGAGAGCATGCACTCAAGCAAAACCAAGTACCCCCCAACTACAGAAATGGTAACTTTAAAAATGTTGAAAATGAACAAAAATTATCGAATGTTATCGGCCCCTAATGCCTGAGCTTTCTTCTTATCTGCATTCTTTTGCGCCAACCTTGCTTTGGCGGCTGCAACTCTGTCAGGGGGCAAGGCACACTTTGATGGACTGGATCTTCGGCTCGAAGCAATTGTATTCGTGCGGGGTACCCGAGAATCGTTATTTGATCTCAACGGGTCAACTGCCCGAGATCGAGAAACCGTCGGTTTAGGAGGACTGGAAGGAATGTTGAAGATCTTTGCTCTGGGGCTTGCTAGGCACCTCTCGTGACTAGTTCGTGTGCGGAGAAGAGGCAGGGACGGATCTTCGGCTTGCAAGCCAGTATTTGGGGAATCGAGAGAGAGGTCTGCAAAACGATTTGCAAGAGGAGTATAATCAACCTTTTTTGATTTCTGGAAGGCGAATTGTTCCATCGTAGCAAAATTAGTAATCTCAGACAAAGCTGCATGTGATGATCGCTGTGCATCTTCAAGGGGTGCCTCGAAATGTATAGGCTTAGATGAGGCCACTGTTTTGGATGGGCGTGCAATAGAATTACTCAAGACCGGTATGTTACTTGTAAAGGCATGCGTTTTCTCGATCGGGTGGCTTCTTGTTCGGAACAAATCGAAGCCCGACTCTGTCCCGTCCTCATAGGCAGACCCACGCACTGCTTCCCTTAATTTGGCTATCTCCTTCTCGTATCTGTCGACCATTGTATCATGTTCGATGGACTTATCATCAAGAGCCTGTTTCAAATCCATTATAGTAGAGTGCTCACTCTTTAAGGATGCGATTTCTTTCTTCAATTCTACTACTTGATCATGACGCTTTCTTAAAAGGTGCTCTGCATCACGCCTTGAATTCTTTGCGGTTTTCTTGATGTGATCGTAGTCTTTTTGAAGAACTTGAAACCGCTCATCTTTTTTGTGGCGTTGTTCTTCAGCCAGCTTTAGGCGCTTCTCACAACTTTCTGTGTGCTTCTCAAATCGCAATTCAGAATGAAGCAAATCTTGTGAAAGCTTGCTATTCTCTCCTTGTAGCCTAGAGACGGTTCTATCGGCGGTGGCTAATGCTTGCAGGGCTTGATCTAATTCATTCTGGAGGGAGGTTATATCTCTGGATTCGTTCTTCGTTTTCCTCGATCCGGTCTTTGGAACGGCTGCCGCAAGACTTCCGTCTCCTTCCATGGCTTTGCGAAATTCTTCCACCTGGACTCGATACTGAAAAGCCAAAGCCGTCTGGCGAGCAAGTTCTCTCATAAGCTCCGGGGACGTATCTCCGCTTACTTTCCCCTCAGATGCAATCTGCGACATCAGTTCGGTAATATTGTTTTCCATCGTAGCAACTTTGGCTTGCTCTTCAGTCAGTTTTTCGGCAAGATCGAGAGCTTCTGCATCTTTTTTCTTGGCATATGACTTCGCGAGCTGCTTGTACTCTACTAACTTCTTCATTTGAGTCTGTGCTTCGTCATGGTATTTCTGAAATTCGGATTTCCAGAATTTCCCGGACTGGGATCGGGGATCATTGATATCAACCGTTACGTCTGCATCGCTGTCTACTCCGGACGACATAAAATCTTTCGCTAAATCCACACCATTTGACCGTGGTTTTCTCGATTCTTTCGTATCATTTGATCTCACTACATCCTTTTCCTTGACTAAATCTGGATTTGATAATGTCGAAGAGGTTGTAGAAAGTTGATTGCGCTTCTTGAATGCGCTTTCCGATCCACGAGAATCTTCTAGTGTCTTCAAGAGCGAAGTCTTTCTGTTTGGCTGTGATAGTTCTTCTGTCTGGGTGGTCCATGAAGTAAGGGCTTTCCCTGGTGTTGCTGCCCTGCCAACAATTTTCTGGGGCCTGTCCTTTCCCTCGTTGTCATCAACATCTGATCCGAAAGACACAGTCTTCCTTCGAGTTGCCGCGGTTCCGGGGGTCATCAGAATTCCTGGTGGCTTCGTTGGAGAGGCCGAAAGATGTTGTGGCAGCCGATTATCTCTACCAGCTCTTGGATCATCCTCCTTTTCAATTCCATAGAGAGTATCGTCTTGTGGGAGGCCAGGGGTGCCGAAAAAAGCACTCTTGAGTGCGCGAGCAGCAAAAACCGGAGCTGGAGTCTCTGGGGCATCTATATCGGGGTCCGCGTCTGTAATATATTAGTTAGTATTGCGCTTATAACCTGTGTGTTATATAACCTTTGATCGATGAGTTCATACCTGCAACACGCTCGGCACCATCTGGCCGTCCTAGCCACCAGTTGAGCATAATTTAAGGTAGCAAATTGCAAAGACTCAGTAGAGAAGAAGTTGAAATTCCCATCAAGAGTCCAGCAATTGGGGATATCGGTTGGTCAAGAACGTTAAAGTCGTTCGTAGACCATTTTTGGAAAGTACAATTATTACTTAATGCTTGAACGTTTTTTGTTTACTAGGTATCCATCTAGTAAATACTTACAAGGGTCGGACATCGGACGCGATTATGCTAGGCAGCCTTGGAGCCGTGAATCCCCGCGTTTTTAACCTTAGCCGCCTTCCTTGTACTGTCTGCCGATCTTCAAAAATTCCTCAACCATTAATTGGACAATTGACAGCCTTGCGAAATCCAAAGGGAATAATATAAATCAATCCCCTTGACATTTCTCTTCGTTCAAATGTTGGTCTGGAGAGACACAATACCTTCAAACTCGCAATGAAGAGGAAAGATCAAAACTCAAAGGCAAGCACGAATGGCGACGAAGATTATACTGTGAAACAAATTCGATCAAGTAATCGATTATCAGCAGAAATACATAACTCATCTAAAGATCCCGTCTCTCCAGATATCAACCGCGCACGCAAACGAGGTCGACCATCTGCAGCGGAGAAAGAGAAAGAGAACATTATTGATTCAGTAAATTCTGGCGAGGATAGCGAAGTAAATGCGGTTCACAATAATGCCGCGCTACCACAATCTCAATCAGAGGCTGATGGATCACCCAGTCGTTCAACCTTAAGCCCCATCAAATCTCAGCATCAGTCTACACCTAAATCTATACGGCATGGCAATAAGCTCTTCGCAACACCAATCAAAGCCAAGGGTATAACAGGGACAGACGAAACTCCACGCCTTCGACGTAACATCGATCGATCGGCCAGAAGGAAGAGTACTAGAACACTTATTGAGCGTACAGTACTTGGCAATACAAGCGATAATGATGACGAAGAAGAAGATATTGCGAACCAAATATATGACTCAGAAGAGGATGAAGAAGCAGAAATAGATAATGACGATATAAATCAGTCTATAGGCGAACCATCAACACCTTCCAAGCGTGGCCGAGGGCGAACCAAAGGGGCAAAAGCTCGACAAAGATCATTGACACCACCCCAGGATCTTGCCCCTCACGAACTATACTTTTCCCAGAATAGGCCTGGAAGGTCCAAAACTGCGAACTCTAATCTCTCCTCCTTAGCATTACTCGACCACGAAGAGTATTTTAGTCTTGCACGGAGCTACAAAGACCAGCATGAAGACGATATGAACTTTCTACAAGATGTACATACCAAATCTTTCAACCAATGGCAATTTGAGCTCAGTCAGAATTTCAACATATGCCTTTACGGTTGGGGTTCAAAAAGGTCTCTTCTTCTTAAATTTGCGGAGCACATATATCACACAATGTCCAACCACGCTCGAGAGAGAATAGTGGTGGTCAATGGTTATGTACAGAACCTTACAATCCGAGATCTATTGAACACAATAGCCGGCTCTTTCTCAGATAATGGCACGAAACTAGGTTCACAGCCCGCTGAAATGGTTGAAACCCTCACGAATATGCTTGATGAAGACAATACTCAACATGTGACTCTGATTATCCATTCTCTTGATGGATCTGCTTTGCGTCGCCCTGCATCCCAAATGATACTCTCGCGTTTGGCTTCTCATCCCCAAATACATTTAATTGTGTCTGTAGATCACCCGTCCTTCCATTTGCTTTGGGATAGTTCACTTCGTTCAAGTTTCAACTTCCTATTTCATGACTGCACGACCTTCTTACCCTACACAGTAGAAGTCGACGTTGTAGATGAGGTACACGATCTTCTCGGAAGAAGCGGGCGCAAAGTAGGAGGGAAAGGTGGTGTAAGCTTTGTGCTTAAGAGTTTACCGGAAAATGCAAAGAATCTTTTCAGGGTCTTGCTAGGAGAACAACTTGCGGCTATGGACGAGAATCCCATAGGTGAATACAATGATGGCGATGATGAGCATGGGTTTCATGGAGCTGCTCGTAGGAAGAGCGAACCTGGTGTGGAATACAGAGTGCTGTACCAGAAAGCTGTGGAGGAATTCATTTGCAGCAATGAGATAAACTTCCGAACGTTGCTGAAAGAGTGAGTTTTTCAAATGGACTTTGATCATGTCTAGACAGCTAATATTTTCTTAGGTTCCATGATCATCGGATGATAGAGAGTAGAAAAGATGCTTTAGGAACAGAAATGCTTTTTGTGCCCTTCAGGAAAGAGGAATTAGAAAATATTCTCGAGGATATTGTAACATAAAATCTTTTGGCAGTTGGGCTTTCTTTAGCAAGGCGTTTGGGGCTGCATGCTGAGCAGTTAAGTTATAGGTACATCATCAGAGGCTATCCTCTCAATAAGTAAAATTAATTCATATTCATTTATCTCATTATATCCTCAAACTACCTAGATATTCACCATCTGTTGAATGGTGATGGTAAACAATATCTAGTATACAACAGCTCCCGGTGAGCTCATTAGACGGGTAATCCCCAGCGAGCCTTTTGTTGAAATTCCTCCCGGTAAGCTGCCAGATTTGTTACTCTGCCTAAAACCAAAACCAAATCTTGCTTTGAATATAATCATTCTCAGACTTTTGGACGAGTACTTTGGTGGCCTTTGAACATTATAAATATCGATTTCAACAATTTTGACTCGGTTGATAACTGGAAACTCTCTTAGTGTTCAGTTGATTAAAGAAAACTGGTAAGATTAGCCTCATTAGCGAGGCTGACAAGGCTGACCCCACTAACAATATAAATGTTCTTAAAATATTCCTTTTGTACGTCACCAAAGTCGTCCGAATGTTACGTCGAATGTACTGCAAATATAGAAATTTGTCCAAGATGGCTCATGCAATTCCCAAAGATCCTTTGATATTTGTTCTCGGTGCTACTGGCACCGGAAAATCCCAGGTAGGCCCATCCTTACGTCCCTCCAGTGAGATTGAAGGCTAATCATTTAACAGCTTGCGATCGATCTTGCGACACGATTCAATGGCGAAATCATTAACGGCGATGCTATGCAAATGTATGAAGGCCTGCCTATCATTACAAACAAAATTACTGTCGAAGAACAAAATGGTATTCCGCATCACTTATTAGGTTTTATTCCCCTGGATGCCGAAACATGGACCGTGGGAACATTTAAGAAACAGGCAAGCCAGATTATTCAAGAGATTCGATCAAGGGGAAGATTACCTATTGTAGTAGGTGGGACTCACTACTACACACAATCTCTTCTATTCGAAGATGAGACCGTTTCTGCCGGAAAAGCATCCGGGGAAGGACAGGATGATGAGCAACTTTCCATTGAAGAATTATCTAAACGATTCCCAATACTCGATGCACCTACGGAACAGATATTAAATAGATTGAGAGAGGTCGATCCGCTTATGGCTGCGCAGTGGCATCCGAATGATCGACGCAAGATTCAAACATCGCTTCAAATATTCTTGACTAGTGGAAAGAAAGCCTCCGATATTTACAAGGAGCAGAAAGAGACCAAAGCCATAGCTCAGACCGAAGGCAACTCAAGCCCTCCAGGCACGTTCGAGATAGGCTCGCCATTAATATTCTGGGTACATGCAAAATTAGACATCCTCAAATTGAGGCTTGACAAACGAATCGACAAGATGATTGATGTAGGGTTATTAGATGAAGTCAAGTCTATGGAGACAACTCGTCAACAATATCTTCGTACTGGCACCGATCTTGATTTTTCTCGTGGAATATGGGCTTCTATTGGCTGGAAAGAGTTTGAGCTATACCTTTACGCCATCGAAGATGAGGGCGGAAGCCCAAAAAAGCAAGATATACTTCGTGATGACTCGTTGGACAAAATGAAAGCAGCAACTCGGCAGTATGCTAAGCGACAAATCCGATGGATTAGCTTGAAATTAATACCAAAGCTTGTCCATGAGAACGCTCTTGACAGATTATATCTCCTCGACGGGACAGATGTTTCATCATGGCCTTTAAATGTATCAGATCCTGCTATCGAGATTACACAGAGATTTCTTCTTGGCAAAAAGCTTCCCACGCCCGGTGAAATGTCCGTCTTAGCTGGGGAATTTTTAAATCCCGAAAAGTCTTTGCAGCACTATCAGAGCAAAGCTCATTGGGTACCAAAGAAATGCGACGTATGTCATACTGTCGTTATGACAGAAAGCCAATGGCAAGTTCATTCTACAACCCGCGCGCACCGACGGATGGTAAAGAAGCTGCAGAGAGATGGCGCAAACGGTAGGTCTTTCCATGGAAGGGATAGTAGCACATCAGCAGTTGCTACTTGAAAGGCATCAACGTTGTGCCCACAGGCATAAATGACGCAGATCATCAACCCCCACGCCTCAGGCCTCCAAAAATCTAGCAGCTTCAAGAGCTCATGTGAATCCATGGTAACATGACCTCCATCAAAATTGTGGCCAAGTTTGGCGAAAGATCCAGCCCTACGAAAATCCACGAGAATGAACCAAAAGTGACTTGAGGTCTTACACAATACTAGCAACATGTACCTTGTTGTACTGTATGTTGTGCGTCGTGGCGGAAATTAGGAATTACTACAAACGTAGAATTTCACACGTTGGCTGTACCTACAGTAGTACTTTGCGGAGCTATCTATATGTACACGTTTTGGACGAACTCACATCAGACAATTCTTGCAACGATATCTATTCTCAGCCAAGCCTTTACTCCTAAACAGTACTCAAAGGCTTTCGATTCTTCAAAGATTGCGAAGACGAAGAGTAGTGGATTTGGCTAACAAAGTGCCATTAGACGAATTATTGTTGTTGAAATCTTCCCACTTCTAGATATTCACAACTCAAAAATTTAACCTTTTAGTTTCGCAATTCTGTTCGGGCCGGTAAAGTTCGAAATTACGAAAATTTAAGTTTGAATGCTTTATTGGTCAATTGAAGTTTTTCACAATGCCACAATATGAGGGAATTTTGCGATATGAATATGATTAGACGCGGAAGAGGGAAAGAACTAGGACTTCCAACGACCTAATACACGGGACGGGAAATGTCATCTTTCATTCACCTAGCGACCTGTGCCAACCCAGCAAATATAATCCTCGACAATTCTGGGGCATAAGCCGGTGCTAAAAAGCTTGAATTTGAAATGAAGAATCAAGCGAAGTGATCTGCAAACGTCCTTCCTCTTTCATTATTTTAATGGGTTTATATCTCGACCATTCAATCTTAACAAAATCATCATCTATCCATTCAAACATCCTTCAAATGTGTATATTTGAGCATGTCGTGGAGACTGGAGAGTCGGTGAGACATTACAAATAATACTTCATTGTGCGATAGAACCTAATTTTCCACGGTAGATCCTTTTAACAGATCAATTGAGCTAGCAGTTGAGCTAGGGAAGCCTTGTTTGCTCCATGAGGGATTTATCTCTCTCTCTCTCTCTCTCTCTCTCTCTCTCTTTCTCTCAGGAGTCAGATATAATTTTTCGCGGCTGGGGCTGGGACTGGGGCGAGCCACGAATGTACGTACGGAGTGGGAATGAGTGTCCACCAACAATTCTATCATGCCACATGGTGACATGGACCACGTTTTCTAACAATTTGATGATAAAGAGATCAATTTTGTATGAGCGATTTGATGTAACGCCTCCATCTCCATGCAGAAATGGAGTAATATGCCCCGTGTTTATGCCCCACGTTTATGTTGACCTGATACTAATTACATTGGAGAAGATGTTGTTGTTGGATTTCCAATTGCTAGGCTCGCTAGGGTAGCTTGCTGCTCGGTACGTCAGCCGGTACGCCCACCTATCAGTTAAAGTTACAGATCTAAACCAGATCCAGCTTGTGGAATGCAAGTGAATTTATATTATATGCAGTCGTTTGATGGAAACAGCTTGTGCTACTATTATGGTAAGATGTTTACTACTCATCAGATACGAAATTCACCCACGCCGGTCCCACGGAGTATATATTGCAATCAGGAATAGGTGACTGGCTCCCACGCTTGCGCCACCGTTTCTGGCAGGACAAAATTGTATTTTGCTAAAATTTGTAAGAAAGGGACAAGGTCGCTTTTCATTATTGACTTTCTCTTGCAAGAAAACTTTGCATTGCCCCAATCCACCTGCAAGCGCGCAAGTCTTTTCGTTGCTCCATTGCTAAAGGTCATAATACTTTCCGAGTCTCTGCTTTCCTTAAATTCGTCAGCTCTCCCTCAACATTCAAGTCACTCAAAGTCATTGACTTTACTTCACATCCATCATCCTTTTTCATTCTAGTAGTATTGCTCTTTTCACTCCTCTTCCTATCCACTCTTATCCCATTGAAAGGCTAGGCAGTACGGCTCCAGGTAGAGCGCTTGTACTATACCGTTGGGTTCCTTCACCTACTTGTTTGCTGTCTGCCAATTACGGCATTGGCATATCAACCCTCCCAAAACATATCCCGCGAACCTCTAGTCACCTACTACAACTCTAAAATCATCCATACAACTCTACAATAATCACAAACATGGACGAAAAAGTTGTGTACACCTCGGCTGAGGAGCGCGACGATGAGATCTTCCACGTCGCACCTAGACCCGAAGCTCGAATCAGATTCGGTGCTCAAGATGAAGAGGCCGGCAGACAAACAAACACACTTCCTAGAATAGTTCGGACAGCCACCAACAGCTCGCAAATATCAACTGCAAGTTCAAGACGTCGCAGAATATCCATTGATCCAGCAACTGCTCTGCCAATCACTTACCGCACAGTCTCCTTTGCGATCGAAGAGACAAAAGATAAACAAAGGGTTGAGGTAGATCGTGTGAAGAAGGATGCAGCAGCTGAGCTTGGTGATCTGGAGTGGCATACTTTGTCGATAGATGGGGTCATAAGTCGTTTGGACACATCACTTTCTCAAGGTCTCTCAAAAGAACAGATCGATATTAAAGCGAAAGAGTTCGGAAAGAATATGCCTTCAAAGCCGCCGTCGGACTTGTTTTCGAGAGGTAAGTCTAATTTCCAAATCTACTGGCGTTATGTGAATCTCCATTATTAGCTTGAACTATTGCTAATGCTTTCGATATCCAGTCTTTGGATACCTGTTCGGTGGATTTGGATCCGTGTTATTGATCGGTGGTATCCTGGTCACAATTACTTATGAACCACTCGGAGAACCAAATCCAGCAAAAGCCAATCTAGCTCTTGCAATTGTCCTCTACGCTGTCTTCGTAATCCAGGCTATGTTCAACGCGTGGCAAGATTGGTCATCTTCTCGGACCATGGCTTCTATCTCAGGCATGCTTCCTGATGCCTGTTTCGTCCTCCGCAATGGCAATCGCGTAGAGCTCGCCGCGTCTGATCTAGTTCCCGGTGATGTTCTTTATATCAAGTCTGGCAACAAACTCCCTGCAGATGTTCGATTCGTTGAAATCTCATCCGACGCTAAATTTGATCGCTCTATTCTGACCGGAGAATCGCAACCTATTCCTGGCTCGATTGAGAACACTGACCTCAATTATTTGGAGACGCATAATATTGGTATGCAGGGAACTCACTGTATCTCTGGGAGTGCTATAGGAGTCACTGTGAGCACGGGGGACAAGACAGTGTTTGGAAAGATTGCCAAGTTGACAAACACACCAAAGACGGGCTTGACTACATTGCAGAAGGAGATTTTGAGGTTCATCATAATCATTTGTTCCATTATGGTGTTCTTCAACATAGTTGTCATCGCCTGTTGGGGCGCATGGTTGCGACATGCCCATCCTGACTGGATTACCACTGCCGGATTGATTGTCGGTATGTGGTTTTGACTTCTCTCGCTTATATATTTCATCACTAGGAATCAGAAATGAACCCTGGCTAACATGTGTTTAGATATTGTTACAGTGGCAGTAGCCTTCATCCCTGAGGGCTTGCCTATCGCCCTAACCGCTTCGTTGACCATCACTGCAAATATTATGAAGAGTAATCAAGTTCTATGCAAGTCATTAAAGACTGTTGAGACCTTGGGAGCTGTATCAATTATTTGCTCCGATAAGACTGGAACATTAACAAAGGTAACATCAGTGCCACTCATCTTTTTGAATTTTTGGAGCTGTTTAGCTAATTTTCCCCTTAGAACAAGATGTTTGCAACCGAGTGTTCAGTCGCAGAACGAACAATGACTCCCGAGCAAGCCATCGAATTCCAAAAGTCCAATGGCAGTACTACCAATTCTGTGGCTCAATTGCGATCACTCGCAGGCTTATGCAACGCCGGTGAATTTGACGCTGCTACACTTAATCTACCTCTTGCGGAACGAAAGATTGCGGGCGATGCGACAGATCAAGCAGTCCTCCGTTTATCAGAAACATTCGGAGAGGTTCGACAATTGCACATGCTGTGGAAAAAGACGTTCGAGCTAGCATTCAACAGCAAAAATAAATTCATGATCAGAACTCTGGCGGTATCTGACCCTGCAGGTTTAGAGCTTGCGGTATCACCCAAGGAGCTAGCAGAATGGAAAAAGGAAGACCTCCTGTTGACTATTAAGGGAGCTCCAGATATTCTTGTAGAACGTTGCACTAAATATGTTGGCGAAGATGGGCATGTCTACCCATTGGATGGGGGTATGAAGGCCTCTATTGAGGACATCAAAAATAGGTGGTCGAGTCAGGGTAAGAGGGTGATCTTACTTGCAAGAAAGGTCCTCCATGGCCACCAATCTCAGCATAAGCCCGAGCATAACACTTTTGAGGCCGAAATCATGCGACAAGCCGGTAGTGATCTGATCTTAGTGGGACTTGTCGGTATTGTGGATCCTCCCCGAGATGAAATACCAGAGGTGGTAAAAGTTCTAAGGAGAGCTGGTATTCGAATCTTTATGGTCACTGGGGATTTTAAACTCACTGCTCAAGCTATTGCCATAGAGTGTGGTATCATTAGTAGTCCGACTGAAATGATCCACGATATTTCTCAGCTCAACAGAAATGGAATGGAGACCCCGAAGAGCATTTCAAGTGGTGCTGTCTCTGAGAAAGATATAGATCATCATAAGCATGGAGAGCCGAGATCGATAACTCTTAGTGGCCCGGAGTTGATTACTCTGAATGATAATCAATGGGATCAACTTTGTCAGTATGAAGAGATTGTCTTCGCACGAACAACCCCTGAGCAAAAGCTACGTATCGTCAAGGGTATGTTTTCAAGCACCTTCCATATATCGATATTTAATGTCTAACAAGAATACAGAATTCCAAAAACGTGAGCACATAGTAGGTATGACCGGTGACGGAGTCAACGATGCACCATCGTTGAAAGCCGCCGACATTGGTATCGCACTCGGAAGTGGCTCAGACATTGCTATTGAAGCCGCAGACATGGTCCTCCTCGATTCTTTTGGCGCCGTCGTCGAAGCCGTCAAATATGGTCGTGTAGTCTTTGATAACCTCAAGAAAACAATCCTCTACCTCCTCCCCGCCGGAACCTTCTGCGAATTCCTCCCCATTCTTACCAATGTCCTTCTCGGTCTTCCTCAAATCCTCAGCTCTTTCCTCATGATTATGATCTGTTGTCTCACGGATTGTGCTGGTGCCACGGCTCTTGCTTATGAAAAGCCTGAGGCTGACGTACTCTTGAGAAAACCCAGAGATGTTAAGAAAGATAGGTTGGTTGATTGGAAATTACTGTTTCATGCATATGTCTTCTTGGGTATACAGGAAGCCATTGCATCGTTTGCGATGGCTTATTGGTACTGTCAAAAACAAGGAGTTACCTTTTCGATTTTGTGGTTGGGGTATGGAAAGTATCCGCCTCATTTGAGCGATGCGTATGTGCAGAGGGTATTGGCTGTGGCTAGTAGCATTTACTTTGTGAATTTGGTTATTATGCAGTGGTTCAACTTGATGGTAAGACACTCTCCCCGCACTTTACTTCCCTCTCATTCAAACACCTTACTTCTTCCTTATCTTGAAGATGCTAACCCAGATTTAGGCAACCCGCACCCGCCGCCTCTCAATCTTCCAACAACCTCCCGCCTTTAACAAAGCAACACAAAATCTCTGGCTCTTCCCGGCTATAGCCTTCGCCCTCGTCGTGATATTCATTTTCCTCTACATACCCGGTTTGGCATCTGCAATCAACAGTAGCCAAATCCCGGTAGAGTATTTCTTCTTTCCGTTGTGCTTTGGGGTTTGGATACTATTTACAGATGAGGTGAGGAAGTTTTGTGTGAGGAAGTGGCCTGAAGGATGGTTGGCGAGAATGGCTTGGTAGAGTTGAGATAGATGGGAAGGGGAGTGTAAATAATTCACGGTTAGAAGGCAGGAGGTTAGAGGTCAGGAGGTTTTGTTTAATGGGAGCGGGTGCTGTGAGATAAGTCGAAGAATTGCGTTGAGCTTGTAAAAATGGGAGGAGGACTTGATTTTGATTCTGATGGGTGGCATGTCTTCGCACAGGTTATGAGCATGATGATACCAGACTATGTTTAGATGCGTTTAGGAATAACGAAAGCATTGCGTTTATCGTTATTTTATACATTGAGCGATAAATACTTTAGTTATGATAATGTTTTTATCTTGTTTAAGATATCTTATGCCATGGGTTTTTGAATGACTGACTTAGAGCTAACAACTATGGGAACGTGATAAGTAAATCTATAATAGTCTTGAATATCCAAGTAGAGTCTTCCATTACTGATGGAAGCAGATAGAACAAAAGATTGGTTGCCGAGATCAGAAGGGGGCGAATAAGTTATATGAATTAGATCCGTTATCGGTGAACTACCTATACTAGGTACTTGAGGGAAGAATCTTTTCTGATTATCAATGAAATACCTAGGTAGTAGAAACATCTGTATAGATCAGAAGAGTATAGGAATCAATAAATCCTCATATTCATCTATCTGTTCTTACATAATAAAAGGTCTTCATTTTTGCTTACTAATCTTCATCTACCCAAAGGCCACATCTTTACAATCAGGCGCCAGTCCTAAAGTTTACTAGTGAAATAACTAAACACCACTCTACCTAACAATTACCTAACCTACTAATAAGCTTTCGAGATCTGTTCGAATTATTATTCCCTTTCCGAACACATCACCACCCACCTGCCCACCCACTCACTCAACAACATAAAGAGCACAGTGTCGACGTGCAATTCTGTTGTTCTTCTTCTTGTCCTTCTCTTCCCACTTCTGTGAGGTTTTCAGATATTATTAAACCGCCAAGATGAGTGGCCGTAAGTTAAATCTTTTATTCCTTTCCTAGCTCATTGTCGTCATAACTGTCCATGAGGTTTTAAGCTTTCAAATTTCTTCGCACAATCAATTGCACGATACTGACAATGTATCCTTCTAGTTCGATTCCTCGATCTCATCAAACCCTTCTCGCCGTTCCTCCCTGAGGTTCAGCAACCAGAGACAAAGGTCCCATTCAACCAAAAGTTGATGTGGACGGGTTTGACACTATTGATATTCTTGGTTATGAGTCAAATGCCATTGTATGGTATCGTGTCCTCAGATACCTCCGATCCTCTATACTGGTTGAGAATGATGTTGGCAAGTAACAGAGGTACTTTGATGGAATTGGGTATTACGCCAATTATCTCCTCCGGAATGGTTTTCCAACTTCTTGCTGGTACACACTTGATTGACGTCGACCTCGACATGAAGGCTGATCGCGAGTTGTATCAAACCGCGCAAAAGCTTTTCGCTATCATCTTGTCATTGGGTCAAGCTACTGTTTATGTCTTCACTGGATTGTATGGTCAACCATCCGACCTTGGTGCTGGTGTTGTCTGCCTTCTTATTCTTCAATTGGTTGTTGCTGGTTTGATTGTCATTCTCCTCGATGAGCTTCTTCAGAAGGGTTATGGTCTTGGAAGTGGTATCTCCCTCTTCATCGCCACTAACATTTGCGAGTCTATCATCTGGAAAGCATTCTCTCCAACCACCATTAACACTGGTCGTGGCCCAGAATTCGAGGGTGCCGTCATTGCGCTCTTCCACCTCCTCTTGACATGGCCAAACAAGCAACGTGCTCTCCAAGAGGCTTTCTATAGACAAAACCTCCCCAACATCACGAATCTCTTGGCTACCATCGCCGTCTTCACAGCCGTCATCTACCTTCAGGGTTTCCGCGTTGACATCCCAGTCAAATCTTCCCGCCAACGTGGTGCTCGTGGAACTTACCCAATCCGACTTTTCTACACCTCCAACATGCCAATTATGCTTCAATCTGCTCTCTCTTCCAACGTTTTCCTCATCTCCCAGATGTTGTACTCGCGCTTCTCCGAGAATTTGCTTGTTCAGCTTTTCGGTGTTTGGGAGGCAAAGGAGGGATCAGCACAACTTTTCGCTACCTCTGGTATCGCATACTACATGTCCCCTCCATTGAACTTCACCGAAGCTCTTCTCGACCCAATTCACACAGTTGTCTACATTGTCTATATGCTCGTTGCATGTGCCATCTTCTCCAAGACCTGGATTGAGGTTTCCGGCTCTGGCCCAAGAGATGTTGCCAAGCAACTCAAGGATCAAGGTCTCGTTATGGCTGGTCACAGAGACCAAAGCATGTACAAGGAGTTGAAGCGCATTATTCCTACTGCTGCCGCTTTCGGTGGCGCCTGTATTGGTGCTCTCTCCGTTGTTAGTGACTTGTCGGGAGCTCTTGGCTCTGGTACTGGTATCTTATTGGCTGTCACGTAAGCATATTTCTTCTAAATATTATCCATGTTTTATCAAATACTAACATAAATATAGTATTATCTACGGATATTTCGAAATTGCCGCCAGGGAGGGAGATATGGCAGGCATGAAGGGGATGATTATGGGATAAGAAATTCCCTACTATATTCTTCAATTTTCTTCTTGCATGCTTGATTACATAAAAGAAGAACAAATGATTTAGGATTGGTGGATGTAAGGAAAAATAGGGACGGGTTTCAGAGATCAGAGATATTGTAGATGAAAGACTCAATATCATTCTATCTACGTACTCACTATGATCTTTGTAATGTAACAATAGGTGCGGATGGGACGGGGACGGGTGTAATTTTTGGGACCTGCATTGCATGAACTTTTGAAGGCAGGAAAACTTGAGCATTCGGTATAAAAGGCGAGCACGTATTGTACAATGTGAAGTGATTGGGTTGTGTTTGTACATAATTGTGCCTGAAGTTTTGTGTCAACATGTGTGGATCTGTCATGTGTGGATGTATTCTATCGTGACGGTATTGATGTTGATAACTTGACATTGAGGTTTTCAAGTGACGATACAGTCGTATACCTAGTATGGATCATATAGATTTATGTGATTTTATGTGTACTACGTTCTACGCCGTCTCTTCAACCCACGTCATGCACGTCATGCACGCCACTGGGCCATATTGAATTGAAATTTTTGGATGATATTCAGGTATCAGGAATTAGTAGTAGGAG
>NGKG01000025.1:378009-394660 GCA_002162505.1 Myriosclerotinia scirpicola | reverse complement strand
ATGGGTGGTGGTGGTGGTTGTGAGTCGGGACGTGAGCAAGGTGGGTAGGTGAGTAAGGTAGGTAGATAGGTACTAGGTAGGTAGGTCAATATATCATAGTATATGTAGGGGTGAGGGTAGAGGTAGAGGTGAAGATGTGTGTGTGTGTGTTTTGAGGGGGAGAGGGAAGATTAGTTATTTCCCTAGGGACAAATACAAGTTACAGGTTTCAGCATGCTGCTTGGATTGGAGTTTGGAATGAAATTGATTGTATAATACTGTATGTGTACTGTGTTGTAATCTTACTCATAGGTGAGTCTTTAACTTTGGGGTTTGGGGAAAGGGAGAAAGGGAGGAAGGGTTTGGATATGAGTATTTGGGATGGAAAATCGTGTATTTGGATTCTTTCTGAAACTATTATAAATTCCGATCTTTGTCTTCCACGTTCCTTGATAAAGAATACTGTAGAACTGTTGGATCTTGATTCCGTCACTAGGATTCATGCTATGGGCATTGGGCATCACAATGGTTTCTTTAATGTCTCGTTGGTGCTTTATATATAGTGATATATCTATCTACTGAATGTTAGCTTGAGACGATCCTGGACTCAGTATGAGATTGGTGCTAGTTCAAAACGTTTTCTGGGACAACAGGTACGTTCGTCTACCAAGGCATTCGCGTTTTTGTTGAAGGTCATAGAGTTGGGGTTGCGAAGAAGATAGGGTTGAAGAGAATCAGAGATTGCCATTTGCCAGTGTTTGGTGGAATGCCAAAGGAGTTGTGCTGGTTCATAGAGATGCGAGAGTATAATGGTATGGATGTTGAGGATGTTGAAGTGGTATGTTGTATGAGATTAACTGAACTTCTGCATGTGGTGAAATTGAGACGTGGTGTATGGTAGCAAGAGTTTGGAAGCCGCAGCGGAAAGGAACACGGCGCATTAGCTGGAACATACTAGTTTAAAGTTCATCGGGAGATTCGGAGATCTTGAACGGGAGAGGGCAGCTGTTCAAGGAAGTGTGGAACATTGGGGTTATTTGAGTTGTTAGTAGTACCATTGTTGGACTGGGTAAATTGAAACAATCAGGGAGACGAGATGCGAGCGATGGTTAGAATATAGGAGATATCAAGCGATGTCCTTCGAAAAGGTGCATTACCCGTGGGACGTTGGAACATTATGAACTTTCATCGTTCCAAACTCGGTCGATTGCTGCCCTCTGACGGCATCGGCTCAAATGTCTGAGCCGACTTACAATCGTGTACCTAAGCTCTGCATGTATGAACTGGGCCGAGAATTTGAGAAGGACGAGGAGAGGCTGATGATGCCTGGTATGTCCCGGCATGAGAGTGAATTGTTGCACTCGGAGAGATTCTTTCAGACCATCCATCTACTAAGCTTTGAGTCATTTTTGAAGCATCTCGCAAACTTACCAGACCTCCAGGCTGATAGTCCCTAGTCAATGACTCAAGATGCATTGGGCTTGGAAAAATGAGGATATATTTTCCAGTTCAAGATGTCTGAGTATGACATGTCAAACATCAAATGTATGGATTGGCCAATCAATTCGAATGTTTTGTAAGAGACCGCCTTCTATAAGTGCCTTTATATCATGTGTATCATGGACGATGGCGGGTGATACTATCGAAACCCACAGATGCGTTTCCTGTCATCCTGCTCCCAAGTAGTTTGACGCTTGAGTGCAAGCCGTTGTCGCACATGGCTTTCTGCAATGCAAGGATAACTGGAAGGATGAATTTCGACAAATCAGATCAGAACAGATTTTCTCAGTAAACATGCAAGTGAAATTGTTTTTCTGATCGTGTCCACTTTACAAAGCGAGGATGCGGCTGCTATCTTCGACACCACCTTCTTTAATAGTGTTCGGTCAGTGCAAGTGGTTCAATATCAGTAAATTTTCGTTCCGATGACTGATGGCGGTGTGGAAGAAGTGTGGAGATGGATTGAAATATAGTGTGCAGAAATGAAGGGGTGCTGTAGTCAGGAACCGATAGGTAGTTGAGAATGGGTCCAGGTTTGTGAATAGAGTTTCGAGGAATTCAATTCTTGAAATTTTGAAGGTATTCATATCTACTGTGAGTAGAGAAATCGTTTGTACCAAGTATACCAAGTACCGGGTAATAGAAAGACTCTTTGCGGGGTACTAGGTAGCATTCGCGTGGTATTCTTGAAGGATGTCTAGAAATAAAAGAACTAATGCCGACACCCTGGCATGGTGGTTGGTTGGTTGTGTGATGTAAATGAGGCATCTCCCTCTCGACATTCATTGATATCATCGACTTGGTGAATCTCAGCCAAAGTACGCGAGTATAGCTATTTGAGTGTAGTAGATACGTATACCATACCCATGATGACGACGACGACTTGATATAGTAGGTAAATACAGCACTGTAGCAAAACATGAATGTTTGGATAGAATGAATTATATATTCTATACCTAGTGTCGACGCCGTATTCAAAGAGACCTTGATATACTTCGTATGATATATCGTGATTCGTGATTCGTGATTCGTGATATCTCTTGACTTGCCTAGTACTCCTCACTCACTCACTCACTCACTGGTCACTGGTCACCGGTACTTAACTAGGTACATAGGTACATACCGGAACACGGAAGATTTCATGGCGGGACCGTATCAAGTGGGGCAAATTTTGGATTTTGCAGGTGGTACGAAGTAATCACATATCATTCATTCATACATCCATATACATGCAGTCATATATCTTCTTTCTCTCCCCGACCAACTTACAGTATAGATTCCCATTCCCAACATCCAAGGCTTCAAGTTACTTCATTCTCACTCAAATTCAATCTTGTACAATTTACTCAAACTGGTCGTGACCATCCGGCTTCTTTCTTTTCTCCCTCTTCATTATATAGATATCCTGTACTAGGTAGCTTGGAGCTCTCCGGTTTAATTTTAGTCGATTATTTTTTTGCTTCCTTTCCACTGAGGTCATCGTTTTTAAGCCTAAAATATTAATTCAAGTACATTATTCAGTTCAATGATACGTTAACGCCACACAAATTACCTTCAAACCCTTTCAATCGCCATTATACTCGCCGGCGCGTGCAAAAGCAAGAGCGAGAGCGATCATGTTGGGTCAATGCAGTGGGCCTATATGGCAGATCGATGATTTCACAAACTGCATTCAGAGAGAGTACGTTGGACCATTTCGTTTTCCATTGAGGATCAAAACTGACCGCATAAAGTTATCTCAAAGTCATTTTTCCATTAATAGTCATCGGCCTCTCGTTCCTTAACCTAATAATATCTGCGGTTCGCCGGAAAGTCAAGTTAAAACAGAAACACAAGTATCAACAGCTTCAAAGTGGAACAATCGATCGTACGACAATAGGCAGCAATGGACTCAGTCATCATAATGGGGAAGCAATTACGAATGGGAACGGCCACACCGCTATCGAGGAGGAAGATGAGGTTTTGACGATGAATGGCGGTGGACGATTGGTATTGACCAAAACGACTACCCATGGATCGGTTGCCGCCATTGATAGTCCGAGAGGGCAAAACACCTTGACTGTCCTTGAACTCCTAGCGATTACGGCAGAGATTGCTATTCATATCGCAGTTTTTATACTCGGGGCTTATGGCTCAAAGGGTTTCGTAGCTGCAACTGCTGGAATCGTTACATGGACATATATCTTAATACTTGCGAGTTTGAGATTTGCTTTCTCCAATACGCGGTGGAGGGTCCCAAGGATTTGGAACCATACGGCTGCTTTATACACTGCTCAATGGCTTTTCTCACTCGTCATTTTCCGCTCTGCGATCATTCACCCACGCTCTAGGATCAGCCAGGCACTCATCATCACGGACTTCGCGCTTTCTTCATTTCTCTTTGGGCTCGCAATCACTACGCGTAAGGGGAATAAGGCTGTGGTTTTGGAGTGGGAGGGAGATATTGAACCTTCAAAAGAGCCATTGGCCAGCTTGTTCTCCATTGCTACATTCGCTTGGGTAGATTCCATTGTTTGGCATGGCTATATCAAGACCTTTGAAATTGCGGATGTCTGGAATCTTATGCCAAAAGACAAGGCGGCAGCTGTTTTAGCAGACTATAGACAGCTCAAAAAGACAACAGCTTTGACATGGCACTTGATGCGCTACTTTAAAGGCTTACTTACTGTACAGTGCGCCTATGCCGTCTTTTCCGGAATTTTCAATTTTGCGCCTACCTTGTTATTGAAAGCTATCCTTGAATACATAGAAGATCCAGATTCGGCACCTCGCAATGTAATCTGGCTATACGTCATTCTTCTGGCTTTTACGGATATTATTCGCTCGCTGGCCGATCAACAAGCCCTTTGGATTGGTCGCAAGATCTGTATCAGACTAAGAGCAATCATCATTGGTGAGATTTACGCTAAAGCATTGAGGAGAAAGGCTGCGTCGGGGAGCGATTCTGTTCTGGGGGCAAAGAAAGGTCCTAAGAATGTAGGAAAGCCTAGCTGGTGGCGACGACTACTTGGAAAGAAGAAGGAAGAGCAAGCCTCCAATGATGCACAAACTCCGCCCGACACTGCAGCTGAGGTCGGAAAGAAGACAGATGAGCAAGCTAACGTTGGTACCATCATAAATCTCATGTCTGTTGATTCCTTCAAAGTTAGCGAGGTCACTGCGTATCTTCACTTTCTCTTTGCCGCTGCTCCAACCCAATTGATTGTAGCCGTCTACCTTCTCTATCGTATCCTTGGAAAGAGTAGTATTCCGGGACTCATTATTATGGCCATTCTTCTCCCCGTGAATATTGGATTCGCCCGTGGTTTTGGAGCTGCCCAGAAGAAAATTATGGCAGCTACTGATAAAAGAATCCACACTACTAACGAAGTTTTGGAAAACATTCGTATCATCAAATATTTCGCCTGGGAAAAGCGCTTCACTGATATTGTCAATGACAAGCGAGCCGATGAGTTAAAGGCGTTACGCCTAAAGTACATAATTTGGGCTTTCGCTGTTGCTGTTTGGAACACTGTTCCCGTGGTCATTACTTTCTTTTCATTCCTCTATTATACAGTTGGAGAAAAGAAACCTCTTTATCCTTCCATCGCATTCACAGCCATCTCACTTTTCAACATCCTTCGTGTTCCTCTAGATCAATTGGGTGACATGATAGCTCATGTCCAGGAAAGTCAAGTATCGATCGATCGAGTGGAGGAATTTTTGAATGAAGACGAAACCGAAAAGTACGAGCAGCTCTCACACGATAACTTGGATGAGGATGGCAATCAAATGATCGGATTCAAAAATGCCACTCTGTCCTGGGGTGGCAAGGAAACCTCCACGGACGATACCTCAACCTCATTCCGAATGATGGATTTGAATGTTAAATTCGAAATTGGTCAGTTGAACATCATTGCTGGACCCACTGGATCTGGAAAGACTTCTCTCTTGATGGCTCTTCTTGGCGAAATGGCATTGATCAAAGGAAAGGTATTCCTACCTGGCGCTTTCAGTCGTGAAGATGTCCGACCTGATCCTGAAACTGGCCTTACCGAGAGCGTTGCCTATTGCGCGCAACAACCTTGGCTCGTAAATGCCAACATCAAGGAAAATATCCTGTTTGCTGCCGAATTTGACGAGACAAGATACAAAGATGTAATTGTTGCCTGCGCTCTGGAACGTGATCTAGAAATTCTGGATGATGGAGATGAAACACTCGTGGGTGAAAAGGGCATCAGTCTTTCTGGTGGTCAAAAGCAGCGTATCTCTCTCGCAAGGGCTCTTTATTCAAATTCTAAACATGTCCTCCTTGATGATTGTTTGAGCGCTGTGGATTCACATACTGCCAAGTGGATATTCGACAACTGTATTCGAGGGCCATTGATGCTTGATCGTACATGTATTCTAGTCACGCACAATTTATCCCTTTGCGTTCCCCATTCTCAATATGTTGTTTGCCTGGAAAATGGTAAGATCACGGAACAAGGGTCTGCAGAAAAGGTTATGGCTTCAGGAAAGTTGGGAGAAGAAATTAGCAAATCGCGTCCTGCTTCGGCTCCTCATTCAAGGATTCCATCTCGTGTTCCTTCCAGCATTGGTGATGAGAGCAATGAAACTCTTATTGAAGACCAGCCCGCAAATGGTAAGCTGAATGGCGCAGATGGAAAGCCAAAGGCAAAGAAACCCAAAGAGAAGAAAGATGCCATGGCCGAAACAAAGTCAGAAGGTGGCGTTAAATGGCAAGTTCTCGTATTATACCTCAGAGCAATGGGCCCCTGGTGGTTCTGGGTACTTGCTGTGATGGTCTTTGGTGTTCAACAAATTGGAGCTCTTGGAGCCAACGTGTGGATTAGGGAATGGGCAAACCAGTAAGTTTCATACATTGTTTGTCCACTATCGTCTGATACTAACGGATTACAACTACAGATATGATGCTGAAACTGTTCGCGCCAAATACCACTTATCAGCAAACAATTACATCGGCAATACCATCTCAACAGTTCAAGTCGCAAGCTCAAAATTATCTCAAATACAACCATACTTCGACCCTAACAAGACTTCAATTGTCGCAAAATTTGCTCCAGAAGTTGATGTTGGATACTATCTCGGAGTTTATGCTTTAATTGGCATCGCATGCATGTTAATTGCCCTGTTCAGAGATTTCTGGCTCTTCTTCGGCTCTCTTACTGCAAGTTGGAGAATCCATAAGGATTTGATGAACGCTGTCACCCGAGCAAAATTCAAGTTTTTTGACTCGACTCCATTAGGCCAACTTATGAATCGATTCAGCAAGGACTTGGAAGCTGTGGATCAAGAAGTCGCACCTATCGCTATTGGAGTTATGTCATGCGCCTTGGCAATTATTGTGACAGTCGCTTTGATCACTGCTATCACCCCCGGTTTCTTGGTTGCGGGTGTATTCATCAGCGCCATGTATTTCTTCGTTGGTAAATTTTACCTTCGATCATCAAGAGATCTGAAGAGAATCGAATCAATCCAAAGAAGTCCACTCTTCCAACAATTTGGAGAGACACTGAATGGTATCACCACTATCCGAGCTTATGGTGATGAAAAACGATTTGTTCGAGACAACATGTTACGAATCAATACCCATAGTCGACCATTTATCTATTTATGGGCAGCAAATCGATGGTTAGCATTCAGAATTGACTTGGTCGGTGATCTCGTTGCATTCTTCGCGGGAGCATTCATCGTTAGTAGTATTGGAACGATTGATGCTGGTTCTGCTGGTCTTTCTTTAAGTTATGCTATTAGCTTTACGGAGAATGTTCTTTGGATGGTACGCCTATATTCCATGAACGAACAGAATATGAACTCTGTAGAGCGAATTAAGGAGTATCTGGATGTCGAGCAAGAAGCTGCTCCGTATATTGAAGAGACTGAGCCTGCTAAAAACTGGCCGAGTCAAGGATCTGTGGAATTCATCAACTACACTACAAGATATAGAGAAGATTTGGATCCTGTATTGCGAAAAGTTAGTTTCAAAATACGACCTTTAGAGAAGGTTGGAATTGTTGGCCGAACGGGTGCGGGAAAGAGTTCTCTTGCTCTTGCGCTATTCCGTGGCCTTGAAGCTGAGGAAGGAAAGATTTTGATCGATGAAGTAGATATTGGTCTCATTGGCCTTCGTGATCTTCGAGAGAGGATAACTATCGTACCACAAGATCCAACTCTGTTCACCGGCACCATTCGAAGCAATTTGGATCCTTTCAACCTCTTCACAGATGAAGACATTTTCACCGCTTTACGAAGAGTTCATTTGATTGGACCGGCAGGCACATCAACAGCTCCAACCACACCTGGTGTCTCACGACCACCATCACTTGAAGGAGTACCAAGCTCCACAACCACTAATAAAAACATCTTCTTAAATCTCAATTCTAACGTTACGGAATCCGGAAACAACCTCTCTCAAGGCCAACGACAACTTCTCTGTCTCGCTCGCGCTATGCTCAAACAACCAAAAGTACTCATGATGGACGAAGCTACTGCTTCTATCGACTATACTACCGACTCTAAGATTCAAGAAACGATTCGGGAGCTCAAGAGTACCATTATTACAATCGCGCATCGCTTACAGACGATTGTAGATTATGATAAGGTGTTAGTGCTGGACAAGGGAGAGGTGGTGGAATATGCTCATCCTTATGAGTTATTGAGGAAAGAAGGCAAAGACGCGATTTTTAGGGGTATGTGTGAAACGAGTGGAGATTTAGATGGACTAATGGAAGCTGCTAAAAAAGCCTGGGAGGCAGTGAGGTTGGTGGATGATGAGTAGGGTAGAGGGGTGTAGTATAGTATATCCATGGACTAAACTTGATTTTCTTTTATTATGCTTGAGGGTTCTCTCCCTATTTGTAGATGGGTTTTGGATTGGTTATATGCATATGAGTGGGTGGCACTTCGTTTGTTTGTGCTTATGGGTAGATATTAGGCTGTGATTGAGCATTGGGGTACATAAAACGGATGAATAAATTAAAATTCCAATGAATGGCTTGGTGTTTATGAAAGTGTGATTTTGGTTTGTGTATGAGTTGTCTTATCATCATGTACAGGATCTTCTAGTAAGGTCCTTGTTATTTTCTCTGAATCATCACCAAATAGAATGAGGGTGATGTAATGGAATTATCATATCATCATTATTGAAACCTAGATCCCCATCACAAAATCCTCGAGTCTATTTACTGGTGACCTTTTGTGCCAGGGGCTCCAATAATACAATAGTCGAGACTCGAGACTACAGTTCGATACTGAGTGATTTTGAATTTTTGATATAGAGAAATTGTTTTACATGTTGGAATGGTTTTACATGATGAATCCGTTTGATATTCAATATTGAAATGAGTGTTGATCTTTGTCCCTTTCGTGTATCTACATCCTCAAACACGATTATCGTGGGTCCAGTTTAATAAATGAGCGGTTTGAAGAACATTTTTTGATGCAGTGAGAGGAGCATGTTGATCTTTCGAGGGGAGGCGGGAGGGAATTCGCGGCGGGTATGTATATAAGAGGCTGTGTGATCGGTTTTTGGCGCTGGAGTAAAGGATTATAATTTATCAATCAAAGTTAGTGAAAATATGAAGTATATAGGCAAGTTGAAGAGATCGCTTGGAGTTAAAGCTGAGATGAGATGGGATGTCGATGTAGGCTGAGATGTAGGCTGAGATGTAGGCTGAGATGTAGGCTGAGATGTAGGCTGAGATATATATGTATGGAAGCGAGGGATTTGGTTTTACACATTCCCTCTGCCACCATTGCCAAGCATATGTAAATTCAGAGGGTCGAGAGATTATTAAAGGGGGGGAAGTAGTATGTAGCGAAATCCAACTGACTGAAGACTTAAGCACATGACTTACTTTGCGAGTCCCACACTCTAGAGTTTTGATATCTTTACTCCTTAGACGAGCTATAGCGTAGGTGATATTCTAATTCCGCCAACGCTGCTTGCTAAAAATGCTGTAGGGTTCGACTGCAGTTTTGGTATGGATATATAAACTATCCATATTCCAAGACAGAAAAACAAAATCTGGCGGCATCATTCTAGCTGAAGAGAGGAGATATCGATTGAGAGGATTAAATAATGGGGTAGGTTACGAAGTACAGTATTTGAAGATCCAAATCATATTAATACCAAGTATCTCTCTCTCATGTTTCGTTGCATCTTGGTATCAAATTCGAATTGTCATTTTTGATAATTCACCATCCTTTTGTCTCTAGATAAGTTTATTTCCTGCTTGATGCTGTACTTTAAAAGGGTTATTTCATTTGGGTTTAGGTTGGAGGGGTTGAGTGTGTTTGTAGGTAGATGTGTAGAGGAGTAGGTAGTTTCTTTCAAGTATCAGTTATTTACTTTTACTTCTTCTTGAGTATAAGTGGTTGATTCGCCTCTGATCATTCATTGCTCCCGTCTCCTATCTAGGGTTTTCAAGCGAAGTATTGTACTGAGTAAGGTTACCACGAACTCAATAGAAAATCAACACAACATAAGAACATATATAAAACCCACAAAAAAAAACCTCTCAGCCTTCCCTATAATTACAAAACTCACACACTCTACCAATTGAGTCCATCAGCTAAGTTTCCACCTATTATCCAAATAATACAATATGCGAGTACATATCTCTTTCCTCCCAATCCATCAATCCATCTAATCATCCCATTCATATACCCCCCCACCCCACACCCACCATCAAAAAGCACATCAAGCGCAGCCAGCCCGGCTAGCTCAATCGGTAGAGCGTGTGACTCTTATCATTGCAAGATGTACCAGTTCAATCACAAGGTTGCGGGTTCGACCCCCGCGTTGGGCTCAATCCCCTTCAGATCGCTTGTTTTTTTTTCGTGTTTTTTTCGTATGGTATATCTTTATTTTGTTTGAGTGGTGGGTGGTGGGTGATGAGAGGAAGGAAAAGGTGGTGGTGAAGTTCTTTTTTTTTTTGGCGGGGTAACCTTTTGGTGCTCCTGCTTTTAGTGGGGCACCAAGATTTCACCGCTTTTGTTTTGCCGGATTGGGATTGGGAGCAGGATAAAGTATCTAGATTCTACAAATCTCACGGTAACGGTTTAAGCAATAGGATAGGTGGTGGCACTGGTGGGTAGGTAGATAGGGGGGGGAGATGGATGGAGAAAACGAGGCGATGCAATCCTTTTATTCCTTAATTAGATAAATGGAACTCAATATACCAAAATATTTCTATCCTTCGACACTCCTCGAGCTAGCAGCTACAGTAGGATAGTTTTTCTAGGTATTGATCGATAGCAGTGGAATCTTTACTCGAGAAAAAAAAGCATGTACTGTTTGTATAGATAAACCTTGATATCCATTTATTCCACCTCTAGATTTTATATATATATAAATCTATCTATCTATCTATCCATCCCTCCCACATATCGCCTCATCTTCCTTTACAATCAATCCCACTGGCATCTATATCTTTCCCCTCCCATCTCATCTCATCTTTTAACCCCATAGCCTTCCCATATCCCATCACGTCGTTAAAATATCCAGATTTAACTCCATCTCCAACTCCGACTCCAATGCTCTGTGATGCCAATGAATAATGAACCCAACCAGACCCCCATATATATCATTAAAAGAAAATCCCACAAACATAAAAAAAATCTGAGGATATAAATTGAAAAACGCCTGAGATGCATGTTGGTGTGTACTGTGTGCAGTATATATACTCTAAATGCCAATGCCAATGCCAACCTCATGCCACGCCACCCCACGTAATATTCGCCGAAAAGAATTCAACCAAATGCCCACTTCATATGCTAGAAATAATCTACATAGCATAATAAATTCCCGCACCCAGAGCAGCCATACCATACGCCAACGGCGGAGGTGTTTGCATAGCCCCAGCATTCTTCGATTTCGAACCCGAACCCAAAGTGACCGTTCCGCTAATCGAACCACCCGAAGAACCCGAGCTGGCCGTTGCCGCATTCGCAACCAGTGTAGCGTCTGGAACTGCGGTGGTACCCGTGGTGATCTCCAGCACGTTGGTGGACGTGACGTTGAATTTTGATTGCGCGAGGGAAATTTCATTGTTGTCGAGATCGTAGACGATGTATGCGGAGCGGATGAAGGTATCTCCGAGGACAGACGTAGAGTCACCGGCGGGAGCGATACCAAAGAGACAGGCGGGGGTGCCGTCGGTGAATGTTAATTGGCGGCCATTGCTGCTAGTCACGGGGATGACGAGTTCGTCCATGGTGACTTGGATGGTGGGGGAGCTGAAGGTGAAGTTGAGAGCGCTGCTGTTGGATGCGAGGGAACATGCAACATAGGCGGCGCCTTCGCTGGAATCGTATTGGGCGTTGACTTGTTCGTAGATGGCTTCGGCCATGGCGTCGGGGAGGTAAGTGAGGGAACTTCCGGAATCGAGGAGGACGGCCAGGGCTTGATTCTCGGCTATGACGGTATTTCCTAACATAACTTCGGTCAGGGTGATGAGAAATTCGGCGTAATATCCGGAATCCTTTTGAACTGGAAGGGTTTGCAATTTGCCATAATATTGAGCAGTATCAACACCACCAAACAAGATACTTCCGGTGCTAGCATCCAAATCGTTAAGCCAGAGCGAGTAAGCATTCGAGTTGATCAGACCATCCGTAACCATTTGAGCTGGCAAGTTGTCGTACTCCTTCTGTCCTGCCCTTCCAACCTGAACCTCATTAATCTTATAACCAATACCCAGAATTCCTTCAGCCGAAGAACTGGTATATCCAATACCAAACTGTAATTTGTCTAATGTTGTTTCTCCAATCGTAAAGGTATCGGTAGCATAATCTCCAGAGGCTCCAGATCCATCCACGTAAGAAATATTAAAATCGCTTGAAACGAATGCGTAAGTTGATGATGAGTTTGCACTATATGTTCCAGCGGCTTTACATGGACTCCCTTTCTCACTACATAAAGTCGAGTTAGGAGTATTGACCCATAAATCACTGCTTCCTGTATCGATATGTAACCGTAATTTCTGTGCTGGTGTACCTAATGTTCCATTGGCGAAATATAAAGTTTCCTAGATATAGGTCAGTGTATAGATTCACTAAGAGTCATGAGAGATTCCACCCACCTCATTATCTAAAGAAGCCGTAACTGTCTTGGATCTCCTCCTTAACTTCCTCAACTTATCTCTTGCTAAAGGGTTATCGACTTGCTTCCGTACAACATCCAATCCAACTACTCTGGCTGGTCCATCCGTCCGTCGTTTCAATTGAATTGCATCCGTACATGTTGATAATAACCCCACCGCAGCGGCAATAAATGTTGTCGTCCTCATGATTGATAGTTGATATGTATAGTTGTAAAGAAATGTCCTCCTATAAAAATTTATATGGGATATGAAATTGGTATATGAAATTGGTATATATTGCTAGGGCCGATCCAGATGACGCGGACAATAGAGACGCTAATTAATTTAGGTTCCAAGGGCTTAGAACTTTTTAATTCCAAAAAACTCCAATGTGATAAGAGATATATTTTCAAATCTGTTCACGATATAACAAATATGTTTTGTTGGTGGCAGTGTCGATTTAGAAGTAGTACTTTCGGAAAGCACAATGTGGGAGAGAGTCTGTGACAGAGGGGATGACGAAACCTTTAGTCGTGGCTGAAGCTAATGTATGAGTGCACCAAGACTCCAAGAGAATGTACTCCGTAGATTATACAAAGTTGTGGAGTCTTTTTTTCTTAGTATTTCTAAGATTTTCAAGGGTCTTTCTGCTTATAAGGCTGCCCAGCTGTAGAAGTGCGTCTTGTCCTGTATCAAATGGAAATGCTGGCAATGCCGAGAAAGGCTGAGAGAATCAAAGGTAAAAATAAGAGAGAAATGAGTACAAGATGACAACTTTAGTCAAATTATTTTAATATCAAGGATCGAAGGATGAGTGAGCATAAGATTTTAGGGTAAAAATAATGTGAATAATGGAATAGACAAGTACTGTAGTCTGTAGTCAGTCTGTAGTCTGTAATCAAATCATATCAAATTGATGGTGGTGATTCGACCTTTTTCTATGTCTTGGCAGTTTGTTGGATGTTGGTGAGTCCGTACCTGTACCTACTACTGTACCTACCTAGGTACCCAGTACGTACTTCGTAAATGTTAGGATTACCAAAGTATTCAAGGTCCCAAGGTCAAGGGTCCGCAAAATGACGCGGCCTATGCAACGAATACCTAGGCGGGTATGTAGTCAGGGACTCGCGCGATTGGGAAAATGGAAGAATGATAAAAGTCATAATAAGGGGAAGAAAGGTTGAAGGTAAGAGATCAGTTCAATCAATAACCAATGATATCGAAAAGAATTCCTTCACTTGAAATCCTGCGCCCCAGACTTCTTCCCAAATAGATACTTAGCTGGGTATATCCCCTTGTCCCCTTAAGAGGAAGAGGCGAGGTATTTCAAAATTAGCGAATAGAAGGACTCTCATGGAACAGCCTTTGATCTACTTGACTTTGGTAAATAGCTATTTTCAGATTGTTACGACGAATGATTTGCGAATATGGCTTCTCGTCCTCAACTCTCAGACCTGGAAACACAGCATGAAGCATTGAGGATGGGATACTTGCGAACTAGGGCAAAGTGTTGGCTTCTTGAAACACACCATGTACACAGCCTTTTCCAAGGAGCGCAGTAAGATAAATAGCATGATACAAAGTATGAATAGAAATTGTTTTAGACCTGACCTAGAAGAGACGTGAATAGTTTCTGGCGCAGGGTTCATTTGGTGATCTCGCATCTCGTTCATGGTGAACAAAGCAGATCAGATGAAAGGCGAAAAGCTGAAAGGGGGATAGAGAATACGTACGTCGACGGGTACGTATACGTACTATGTAAGTACCTAAGTACCTACATACCTAGCCTTTCATTATTATTATTTGGGTACCTAGGTACTTTCGGTACTGTATCGGTACTGTTGTGTGTTGGTGGTGTGTTGAAGGCTGAAGGCTAAAGGTTAACGGTAGGACCAAAACCTTAACGGTGGAAAGATTTGAACGCCGATTGACCAATATAGTTGATAATTACGAACAAATTGTGGAAATTATTTCGTAGTACATACTAGGTAGGTACTCGTCATTATCACAAGGTTATATTCGTAAGCGGACCGTGGCGACGGTGATATTAGAATTGGAATTGAAATTGAAATTGGAATTGGAATTGGAATTGGAATTGGAAATCACACCGAATCATTATTGGATTAGACACTTTTTTTTATACACTCTTTATTAGATTGAAAAGAGCTTTATAAGTTAGGAGCTAAAAGTGCCAACGTTCATTTATCAGTTAGGTAGTCAATTAGTAGGCACTAACTTTAAAGGACTATCCCGTACGAAGTAGACTTAATCTACGAACGACTACAAACTACGAACTACGAACTACAAACTACGAACTACGAACTACTCCGTACAAATTCAGCCACAACTTCAAAAAACGATCTTCTGTCACGTGTCACATATCACGGGTCTCGGGTGTTACGGAACACATTTGCGCAAGATCTTGATGACTAATAAACTAATAGATTGGAACATTCAACTTCCGGATGATCATACAACACGATTCACGAATAACATCTTGCTCAATAATTGCCAAACATCTGGGCATTGAGTATTCAAAATTAATCAATCCAACTCTCATTCCCTCCCATACTCATAATGTTTGATCTATTCGGAAGCTGAACGGCACCGTCTAATCCGCATCTCAATATCCAACTACCCATATGATCTTCCAAATCTGTCTTGCAATTGTTCTCAAACCTCTACCTGGGTTTCGGAGACATTATCACAACTGATATGACTAACCTAACTCTTGACTCTTGAGAGTTAAGCACGGATTACCAATAAGATGGAGATCAAAAGATGAAAAAGCTTGGTACATGGTGCACTTGCATCATCTAAATATAGCTTTGTCATATAAACTATTGTCAGTCACTGCGCCTACTTCCCATCAATATCCTCAACGTGCGCTGTCGACACGTTGCTGCTTCAATCGCGGCGATGTTGCTGCATATTTGACTCGGGCCCAGTTTATCGATACTCTGAAATCCTCGGGCTACAAATTTCTCAATGGATACTGGAGGTTGCGTATGTCAAACAGAGCTACAACTCCATCTTATTTCGCGGCACCACAGATGATTTCTACAAGCGTAAGAAATCTTACGTTCGTTTTAGTGACGCGTACGCGTGTTCTATCGTCTAGTTTTGGCAACATAAAGATATCTATCGACCCAAGTTCATCACCATCAATGTCGCAATCTTCCACCAATTCAATCCGATCATCTGAATCCACGTACCCCCCGACATCACATACATGATATTCGATCCCACTGCAGTTTCATGAAATCAAACTTTACTTTCTAGTGCAGCTGTTACTTAAAATTTATACCCAAGAGGTTCAGCATGGTAACGACGTAAGAGGGTTTACATTATATGTCTTGATTTTTTGACGTGGTTTTTCATCAAAATGCAGTTTTTACATCAAATTTCACTGCCTAGTCAATTTAAAATTAAACCTTTTGTTTTCACATCTCTTTTAGAGATAACCTTGCCATTCTGCGGTACCTTGGTAGCCCCAATGTACGAATCGGCTTATATATTGACTGGATAGACCACCCAAGATGCCTCTCCTATCCTTAAGTGATAAATAGTTAATCAAGTGAAAGACGGTCTGATACCCATCTAATCCCAATCCCGGATACTTCTTCGTAATCCTCATCGATACCCTCCTTAAATTTCCCCAATCATTTAAAAGTCCCGTCTACGCAGTAGCCGTACGTTCACCTGACTCACCTCCCCTAACCTCCACCCCCCCTTCTGAACCCCACCCCCTAGTCCTTCTTCGGAGCAACGGGCTGCTGCTGCCGCCGCGCAATGCTGCCATCTTGTATCAGTGCCACATATAGCATAGCTAAGAAAGAACTAACATTACATTAATATCTCAGCTATTAATATTATACAACCGCAGAATATGATTCGTACTGTGTTGTTCCTTCCTATCCTTATCCTTAACATATCTGAAATTAAGACTGTATTGATATATCTAGATCTCCTTCCTACAATTCTATCTTCTGCCCTTACTATTCTCGAGTTAATTGTTAGGATTTTGATTACTTTGAATTGTAAACCTAATCATCCTATCCTGATCCCGACTCTCCACCTCCACC
>NGKG01000025.1:323963-377958 GCA_002162505.1 Myriosclerotinia scirpicola | reverse complement strand
TCTCCATTAATCACCCCCCCCTAGTCACCGCTCTCCACCCTCCACCCTCCACACAAACTTCCTCTACTGTCCGCCCCCACCCCGCGTCCACCTCACCTCCGCCTTCACAGGACGCCTAAGAGTCTAAGATATCTCGCCGCTGGTCTGGTGTAAACCTTTCAGGCTTTCAGGCTTTCAACATCAGCATCAGCATCAGCATCAGCATCGGTACCGTATTGTTATTAGCGATGCCGGTGTGAGGGGTGCTACTATGCCATACCATACCATGCCATACCATACCATGCCATCCCCATGTCATGCAGCCGAAGATATTTGTTGTTTGTTGGTATGGTATGGTATGGTATGGCATGGCGCTTGTGTAATAAATAAAGGAAAGAAATCGGAGGTTTTCCCCATCCCATGATGTTTGATATACCGTTTTTGCAAAGTGCAATCCTTAATTCTACAGCGGAATCACAGCTCGATGTCTAGCTGAAATAGAATTGATTGTACAGGTTGATTATTACAATGATGATGAGGCAGTCGACGGCCGGTGTTACTCATCCGTGTTGTAGATAAGACCCGGTTACAGATAATTCTTTGATAATCTAACCTCGTGTTTTTTTGATCGGGAGGGAGTGGTTTAGATACCTTTGTTCGTTACAGAGTTGGGCTTTCGTATGTAATCTCGGAGGGGGCGATTTTGCATGGACGGCCCATGATTGGGACATTAGTGGAAGGAACTCGATAGATCAACTTGAAGCAATAACATGTTTATTCGCTTGAGAGAGTAGAAATTTCCTCATCGCACACAAATGTTTGATCAATCTATTTAAATTTCTACCCGGGTATCCACATACAATCCCAAACGCCCTTCTCCCCATTAATATTAAGCGCCCAAATCATAATAAATACACATCCCCGTTCTAAAATTATAAACAAATGCATTTCTCGTGATATCTTTATTTTGAAAAGCCAAACCGCTCATCATATCGTGGATTTCACCTATATAGCGACGTTCGGTCGTGGGGACCGAGTGGGTGAGTTTGCGCCAGGATTCGGGGTCGGAGAGTTTGGTTTCACGGATGAGGTCCATGACCTAGGCGGATGAGGAGTTAGTTGATTGGTGACGAGAGATGGGTATCATAGTGGAAGTATTGGATGAGGGATAAGGGGTGGATAGGGAATGACTTACATGATCTGTTGTTTCAATGGCGGCGATGGGGCCGTCTAAGAAGGATTGAACGACTAGATGGAAACGTCAGTATGAATGAAGATGTTAGCAAATGTTTGAAAAGTATAACTCACGAGTTGCTGATCTGCCTTGAGCTTGCTCTACAATATTTCGTCTATTCGACTTCTTGCTCTTTGTACCAGCGAATAAAACTCGCACTTCCTGTTCATGCTCATTCGGTCCAGTGTCCGGTTGACTATGTTGACGGGATAGTCTAAGAGACGCGTTAATGCTGAAAGCCTGATATTGTGAGGATACCTGTACTTACTTTGCTCGATTATACGTTCCTTCTCTCTGATCTCTTTCGCGCATTTCACCCCGCAGCCAAGAAACCAACTGTGTGGAGGGAATATCGGCATCAGGAATATCTTTTCGGCCAGTAGTCTTACACCTTACCACGGAATCTTGTTTTATGATAACTATCCAAAAATAGCTATCGTCTCGGTATTTAGAAAGAAGATCTTCAGGAGATCGTGAGTCTCGTGCTAACTCGGCACTTATATCATGCGACCATAAGTTTGATACAAGCTCAACTCCAGTTGATCTTAATATCGCTGCATCATGACTTGCGACAAGTACATCGCACTAAAATCAATCAGTTGTTGTTCATATGATATATATTGTTTATTCAACATAGAAAGAATGAGTGTGGGGATACTTACTCGTTTTGTGCTCCATAAACCCTGTACTTCCTCGTCAGGTTTCTTCAAGAAGCCTTTAGAATTTGACTTTGGAAGCCGAGCCATTTTCTCCCATGCTAGATTGAAGCCCACAGCATGGCGTTCTTCACCAATATTCTTGTGATGGCGATTTTCTCTAATCAAAGAATCATATCGCCCCCCTGCTGCAAATACATCTCGGACCTTTCTATCGTATAGACAAGAGAAAAGTACCCCGCCTTTGTAGAATTTTTCTTTCAGACTTCCTAGGGGATTGACATATATTTTTCTCTGAACCTCGAAACGTTTTGTATATCTGCACCGGCGGGTTAGAAATATTTGAAAATACGAAAAGAAAATTTTGAAAACATACTCAATCACATTACGTAGATGTGCAATAGAAGAAGATGCCTTTTCGAACATTTCAGTGCCTTCGAAGATTACTTTCAGCTTTTGAAAAGCTTTGGTAGGAGTGTCCCTGAAGTCGAACCGCTGAAGATCCTCGACACTAGTGGCGGATACCTAAATGATGGGTCAGCAAGTGATAATTCCCAGACACAGAGGTGATCAATAATGATAACCCAGTAAAGCTAGGAGCGTAATGAAACTTCGATGAACAGCTTGGAAGAAGATTTGCATTCCAGGTCGATACGTACCCCAACTAATGGTGATCGAAGTTCTGCTCGTATCTTCTGCCACGTCCATTGCTGTATATTGAGTTTACTGAGAGTATCGGCAGCAGCTTGTCGTATACTCGGTTCGATGCGACAGAAATCGAAGACTAAACCAAGTAAATCTGCATGGTTTATATGAAAGCACATTTGCGATGAAGGTAAGGATGGAAAGCTGGCAACGATCTCATCTAGAACTTTGATAACCTCGGCCTCCTTTAATGCCAGATCTAAACTGTCGGAAGTTACAATATCAAAGTCTACTTCGCTGAAAGTTTGTGGAGCCGCGCCATCATGCTTGTCGCGAAAAACGGTACCAAAGGCGAAGGTTCTTTCTACAGGAGGTTGGTGTTTTGCAATGGCGCGAGCATTTGGGACAGTGAGATCATAAGGTAGCTGTAGAAGAGTGCCACTTTTGTCCAATAATTGGACAGCATTGACTCCATAATGATCCGAAGATGGGAACAAAATACTTCGGGGAGTTTCGACAGCTCCATGGTTGCGGAAAATAGAAATCAACTTTTGCTTCACGAGCCCTTGCAGCAAGAGGTCATTACCGCTTGGAGTCGGTACCCCCATATCCCATGCATAATCCTTTGCTTGTTTTGTTGGCCGAGAAAAGAGAGCACTCATCATCTTTTGATGATATGGTGATTTCGAATCCGATAATCCAGCCAGAGTTTGGCGAATTGTCTCGCTTTCCATCTGAACTGGCAATTTTCGGCTTTGAAGCAGTTCGGAGCTTGACGGTCGTTCTTTTGGATTGTGGTTAAGGAGAGACAAGATAATATCTCCCTGGACAGCTTTACTGACTTTGTCAAAATTTGTTGGAAGAACGGGATCCTTCTTTCTTAAGCCATCAATGACTTGTGCCTAAACAGATAGTTAGCATCGAATTGTCAGATTATGAAAGATTCGTCGCTTTTCCCTCCTCGACCCCAGAAGTTAAAGGCCTCGAATCATGACATAGACATCATCAATAAAGGAAACACATGGAATATGCACTTACTCTCTCCATCCCAACAAGGGGGGTATAACACATCTCGAAAAATATCACACCAAGAGAGTACATATCGACTTTCCCGGTGTATGGTCCCCCCGAGACTGTTGATCGAATTTCGGGTGCAATATACGAAAAAGTACCAATACTTCTTGTTAAATCGCCACTATTTTGCATTGCAGAAGATGAAACTTTATCGATTGCAGAGTATTGTCCTCTTGTGGCCAAACCAAGGTCGCCTATCTTGACGTTCGAGGCACCATCGATGAAAATATTCTCTGGTTTTAGATCACGATGGACAAAATTCAAGCTGTGGATATGAGCAAGACCTTCGAGAATCTGACGAAAGAGACGCCATATTTCCTCATTATCTTTATATAGTCCTCGTCGAATAAGATCGCGAAGTGTTCGCTTCTCACAATATTCCATAGAGATGTATAGGATCGTCTTGAATGGGCGTGGGGGTCGTGGACTAGATCTACTTCCTCTATGTGCCATGGTAATACGCTCTTGACCTCGATTTCGAGCATGGCCGTTGGGTTCTCCGGACTCTTCGTCGTCTTCATCATCATCATCCTCATCCTCATCATCGCTGTCGGTTGCTCCGTCATAACCGAATTCGATTTGATATCCGCTTGTAGACATGAAATCAAGACCACCTGTACTCGTCCCGAATTCGATTTGAGGTCCAGATCCTCCAGGGGAAACGTTACTGATAGATTCTTCAGTGGCGGCATCTGTGGTCGTATTATCGTCATCCGTCTCGGAAAAATCAGGAATTTCTTCTGTCCATGTACTAAAATAGCCTGCAGAATTGTGAGCAAAATTGAAACGGCAATTGAGTTCAAACTGGAGCGATGAATTGCAATCTCCCTCGGATAGTTTGGGAGATTGCATGTAACGACTTCCTAATTATGGTTCAGAGCTTAAGCTCCATAACAGAAAAAAAACATGAAAAGTAATACTTACGAACAACAGAAGGATGATTGAGTTGGGAAAGTAGGCGGGCCTCTTTTAATACATCATCTAGCTGAGCAGAGGATTTTTGCGTAATTTTCTTGATAGCATATATTTGTCCATCTAGTTTTTGCCTCGCTTTCACGACCTCTCCGAACCCCCCTTTCCCTAAGCGACCTTCTTCGACGAAATCATGAGCATATCTTGAGAAAGGTCCACTATGACTCATGGAATCATGCCTAGGTCTACGTGGTGTGATTGGTGCCAATGATGAGGTGGAGCCGAGCCTCGATATTGCAGCAGATGAATCTTCATCCATTATTGGAGCATCAGTAACAAGAAATTTGCAAGAGCCTGTTCAAGTTCAGTTAGAATACAGAAGATAAGAAAGTTTTACCAAAAGCCTGAAGTAAAAAAGAGTACTCACTGAGCGCGAAAGCTCGGGGGCGTTTCTTCGGGTCTGGGCTAAATAGCTTGAGCATAAAATCGTGTAGAGCATCGGACAAATCCAACGAGTCTAGCAAAGCCTTTGGAGATGAGTATTTTCGAGTGACATTCAAACCAAAAGCCATCTGAAGGAAGACAATGCCAAATTCCCAGATATCTGTTTTTGCAGTTCGTGGGTTGTCATCTGAGTTTGCGATTTCTGGAGGAAACCAGTACGCAGATTTTGCCATGGCAGAGCTATCCGTTTTTCTTTTTGTTATCTTACCACTTAGGGTATGCAGCTTTCGCTGATATCCAGCATCAGCAAGCTTTGGCCTAACGACTCCGTCTGATTCGCGGAAAAGGAGTACATTTCCACTATGTATATCCTAGAGCGAAGAGTATCAATATTCCGGTACAAGTTACGGAGACAGAGACTTATTGCTTACCTCGTGGATTATTCCGTTTTCTTCGTGGAGAAATCTCAAAGCATCCAGTAACTCTATAGTCCATGAACGAACTTTGTTGACATTCATGTTCTCGACAATATCTAAGAACTCCTCCAATGAACCTTTCTCGGCATACTCGCTCAGCGTGCTGACAGTCCAGGAAGAGTCGTTTCTGCGACACCGGAAAAATCAGCTTCCGCTAAATACAGGTCCCAAGCAACTCGAGCCAATTGATTCTGGGAATTGCTTACTCTTCTTTTTCTACCTTGAAATCCAGAATATTAAGGATGTTGTCGTGTCTAATGCTCCTGAGCTTTTCTAATTCACTCTCCATTGCTTGCAATTGTCCTTTGATACCGCGATCATTCAAGTTCGTACTAAGAACCGCCTGTTTCAAAACCAATAAGGGGGCTTGAGAGTTGACTGCCGGTCTCACGGTATAGCAACGAGATACGGGACCTTGACGAATTAATGATTTACCAGTTACCGCCTGAAAGTATATGGGATTGCCCTCAGCATCTAAGACCGAAACTTGGCGATCTAACATCTCATGGTCTTGAGACATCTTTCCAATCACCGAATTGGAGACAGTGATCGAGGGAGGAGGCTGGTTCTTTCGCTTCGTCTCTTTCGCCTTGGCTCGCTGTCTCTTTAGCTCGTCTTGCACCAGCGAACCTAGCATTCTCTCTTCTTCCTGGGACTCCAACCTATCACACGTTTAGATTTTGTCAAACATTGTTGAACTCTGAAAGATTGAGAGCAACTGACTGCCTCAAAAGAAAGGAAGATGGAAACGGAGATACACTAACAATTTCTTTTTCTCTTCCTCTAAGCGTTGATCTTCTATTACCTGTGCGGCAGCCGCTTCATGGGCTGCTCGCTCTTCTTGCAATGTGGGTAGTTCTCGTCCTGCAGCTTTTGCCTCGGCAGCTTGCTCTAATACTTCTTGACAAGCAGTGACAATCTCCATAATCATGGCTTGTTCTTCCTTGATCAGTTTTTTAGGTAATGTCTCAATGATTTTCTGAAGTTTAAATTTGGTAGAATCCCGAAGACCATGGGTATTTTTCAAAGTCAACAATGGCGCCGACTTGGGGTATGTGAGGGTCAAAGTGACTCCCAGCGTCACTGAGATATCCTCATCAAAAGTTTTGACATTTATTTCAAATGATGGCTCCGATTTCTGTAGAAAAGTTAGACTTATTTCGTGTTTCTCCCAAAACAAGAATTGACCTACCTTCCATGCTGATTGATGTGTTTCAATAAGGCGAAAGTCTTCGCCATATATTGAGGCGAGAGCAATAAGCTCATCGTCTTGAGTCTCCTGATACGGAGATTTGGGTGAGTCATTCGCGACGTCGTTTGTTTTCAATGCAGGAAATGTATTCAGTGGTTTTTCTGGCTGAGCTTTCTTTCCCCATGGGCTACTTGCTGGAGGCATGATGGATAGATACTTGGGGCTATGATGCTTGTTTGCTGATATAGTACTATCTTACGTGTTTCAATAAGGTGGTTATCTGATCTGAACTCGTCGTGAAGATTCAATAGCAAGAGAAGCGTGCGGCCATGGCCACAGCTTATTAGCCTAGAGAGACATTATGGTTCTTCTAAAATTTATTAAATTATATAGGAAATGTATGAGTCGTTCAAGTCACACTTTCCCGCCATCAAAGGGTAGGTAGGGTAGGTACTTTACTTCCAAGGTTGTTGAATCGAATCACAACAAGGCTGAACACTCAGCCTATCAGATATGAGTACCCTTGTTGCTACAGGTTATGGCGCTAGCCTCTTTATGTATAACCTCCGTCGTCCGATCTTCCCAGGTTTCTATCACATAGGTAACCTTAAGGCCTCAGTCAAAATTTCTGGTGAGTCAATTCCTTATCTGTTGAGAACCTTTCAAGTATATAAAGTACTAGGTAGGCCAATTGATCTTTATTGAATCAATTGAGTTCCTGTTACTCTCACAGGCCAAGTCATACCTCTTTAATTTTTGCATAATGGCTCTCAACGCATGTATGAAGCTCCCAGTAGCTCGATTGATCAGACCAACAGCTTCCTATCACCCCGCAATTAGTAGCATCCGATACTATTCTGCGCCCCCCGAGAGCACAATACCGGCCGCAAAGCTAAAATACATTCCCACCAGTGGCACATACCCCAAAGGATTTTTAGTTTCCGGAACTCATGTAGGAGTTAAACCAACCAACAAATCTACACCAGATCTTGCTTTCCTTGCTTCGGAGACACCATGTGCGGCTGCAGCGGTGTTCACGAAGAACAAGTTTCAAGCGGCTCCAGTTACTGTTAGTAGGAAGATGCTCCAGAGAAGAAATAATGCTGGAATTCGTTCAGTTATCATTAATTCGGGATGTGCCAATGCTGTGACTGGAAAGGGTGGAATGGAAGATGCTGAGAAGATGGGAGCTGAAGCTGATAGATGTTTTGATACACCAAGTGATGGCAAAGGTGGGAGCTCAATAGTTATGAGCACTGGTGTCATTGGTCAAAGGTTTGAAGGCCCCCTACTTCGTTCCCAAATTTGGCCTTGACTAAACCATTCTTTTTAGATTACCTATTCAAAAAATATTGCTCAAAATACCTACCGCCTTTGACGGCCTGGGAAGCTCTCACGACCACTGGTTGGCGACTGCAACCGCAATCTGTACCACCGACACATTTCCAAAACTCCTATCCCGAACATTTTCCTTGCCCTCTTCCCCAGAAGTTGAATACAGGATGGCTGGTATGACAAAGGGTGCTGGAATGATTCATCCAAATATGGCGACTTTATTAGGAATGATTGCAACAGATGCACCTATCGCACCAGCATTACTGCCTTCTTTGCTTAAAAATGCCGTTAACAAGTCATTTAACAGTATTTCCATTGATGGTGATACCTCTACAAATGATACAGTTGCTGTTTTGGCAAATGGAGCAGCAGGAGGTAAAGAGATCACCTCGGAATCGTCCGAAGATCATGCTATATTCCAAAAGGTTTTGACCGAGTTTGCTACTGATCTTGCGAAGCTTGTCGTTCGAGATGGCGAAGGTGCAACTAAGTTTGTTACTATCCGCGTAACAGAGGCTCCATCAGAAATTGGAGCACGCAAAATAGCCAGCACAATTGCAAGATCCCCACTAGTCAAGACCGCGTTGTATGGTAAAGATGCAAACTGGGGCCGTATCCTATGCGCTACTGGATATTCCCAAATCTCGGAGCCAGGCGAGCCGATAAATGAAGTTTCCGAAATCGTTCCTGAGAAGACTAGTGTCTCGTTCATCCCCTCAGATGGTTCACCAGAACTTAAGCTTTTAGTGAACGGAGAGCCAGAATCAGTTGATGAAACCCGTGCTGCGGAGATTTTGGAACACGAGGACTTAGAAATCCTAGTAAGACTTGGTGGTGGAAAGGAAGAAGCAGTGTACTGGACTTGTGATTTCAGGTATGGCCTTAACAACCAAACTGATAACGTTCAAACTAACTCAGTATAGTCATGAATACGTCACAATTAATGGAGACTACAGAACATAAGTAATGAAGATCGCGAGTAAAGTCAACGAAAAGGAAATCTTAAATTTCTAACAATCACAGGGGAGACATTACAGTTGTATATAGGAGAAAGGCGGAGGATGTACAGCAGTGAAAACTTGATTTGAGAGAAGCATAGCAAAATAATAGAAATACCCAAGCGTGTAGCATGACGAAAACCATAGTAAAAGTTTCACTTTAGCCCCTACCTTGGCATACTCGAAATCGTTGTACTTGATTTCTGATGCCATTTCAACCAACTCCAGAACAACCACTCGTTCAGAGGATAGACCGGCTGGGATTCCTGATTCAATTTTCATTGAAATCTCTGCACGCAGTCTGAGGAAGGGACACATGCGATGCTAATTTCATTCTCTCTCGTCCACATATGTACAAAACAGACCATCCTTCCCTCAAGCCGTCCTCTCAACAGTCTCAGGAGTCCAGGCAGTAATCTTTGGCTTGACACTAAGAGGAAACATCAGCTTAAGCTCACGCACTTCAGGAAAAATGTCCAAAAGATGAACACTCACGTAGAATACGTTTTGAAAGCGCCACGGCTCATGGTGAAATTTGGTCTGTGATCCGGCAACTCCCAAGGACGAACTTTGGTCTGCAAGAGGGGATCTTCGGTCGGTGGCTTATCAACCATGTATGAGATCCAGGCGTGCCATCCGGGCTCGATTTGACATCTGTGGAAATTGATGTTGTTAGAACAAGATAATTCTGCGAGGGTCACTGGGTATTCCTTACGGGCTGAATTCGTCGTCTTTGTAGTCTACCCATCTTGTGCGTACTGTATGTTTATATGAGCATATTCGGACTTATATGTGGCATATCGGCAGGGGCTCCGTACGTGGTAATTCGTCCTCCAAGTTCTCGAAGTATTTGTTACCATATCGATCCTTTGCGATCAAGGTTCCGGCTTTGGTATCACCTATTTTCCATGAGCTTCAATATCTCCGCCATAGTTACGAAGGTTGAATACCTTGATACTATAGTCCAAGATCCATCCATTAGCTCCCATGTTCGCGTTGTGGCGGGCTCGTCATAAGATGTACTTACATGCATTTGGTGAAGAGCATCCTATATTCTAATTAGCAATCTGCCGGGCATAACTCGAAGACTCTACATACCTTGATACCCACTTTGCGCAAGTTGCGCAACGTCCGCATAATTGTAGACATCTTGTTGGTGTTGCAATGGCTTTTGCTGAATCTCTAACAGTCAATGAAGGTTGAAGTCGTCGCCCATTCGGCACGCCGCTTTTGCGCTAACGATATCAAAGGCTATCACTATCCTATCGGCGGCTTCACTAAATTTCAAATCTTCAACATCCCAAATTTTATAAGAGAGCTCGGAAAAGGACGAGAAGATATGATTATTCGGAGTATTACACGCTGCGCTCGTATTCGAAAGGTTCCCTCCTTTCAAGCACCTTTTCAACGAATGAAACAGCGTACCCATTCGACATCTACAAGCTCAACGGCTACCGCGCCCACGGCACCTTCACCAGTCTCAATACTGGGTGCTTTTACAAATGAATGTGACAAAATAGCCCCGAAATTTGAAGTTCATGGCTCGCAGATACAAATATTACGCACGCCGTCGGAATTCTACGAAACGTTGAAGGTTGGCAATACAGAATTCGGACATTGGGGATGGGACGAATGCTGATGGATGGATATAGAGCAAAATACTGGCAGCAGAGACACGGATTTTCTTATCGACTTTGTATATAGGAAAGACAGAACATGAATTAGTACATACAGATATCCCAAGTCAATAGTATACATGAATAATAACTATGTGTAGATATCCACACTTCAGCAAGCTCTGCGTGCAAAACCAAATCTGAAGCTTAGTATCCTTACCGATGCACTGAGAGGTACGAGAGAGTCTCCAAGTGCATCATGTGCTTCGCTGCTTGCACCATTGGTGTCGGAATTTGGTACGGATAGAGTTGAGATTCGAATGTACCATACGCCGAATTTGAACGGGTTGAGGAAGAAGTATATTCCTAGACGGATTAATGAGGGATGGGGCTTGCAACATATGAAATTGTATGGAGTGGATAATGAGATTATAATCTCCGGGTATGTCCTCGCAGACTAATTTCGTGGGAGACCAAGAACTAACATGGATAGGGCAAATCTCTCTAGTGATTATTTCACAAATCGACAAGATAGATATCATGTGTTTTCTTCGAAAGAAGTCACTCAGTATTTCTACAATATCCAGAACGCAGTCTCAAGTTTGAGCTTCTTGGTATCACCAGACCCTCAATTACCTGCTGGGTACACACTCGAATGGCCCTCTTCAAACTCCTGTCCTTCTCCTCTAACAAACCCCCAAAAATACATCTCTCACGCATCATCCATTCTCACGCCCTTGATCCAAGCTTCAACAACATCTAAATCGATACCCAGCGATCCTCAAGCTAACACAACCATCTACCCCATCTCTCAATTCACACCCCTATTCCCCTCCACCTCCGACACATCCACCGAACTCCCCCTGCTTACCCGTCTCCTCACCCTCCTCAATTCCCCCACCACCCCCTCGTCCTGGACCTTCACAGCCGGTTACTTCAATCCCTCCCCGACTCTAACCTCCCTCCTCCTCCACACAACATCCAAAAACAACACCGTTCTTACCGCCTCTCCTCACGCCAATGGTTTCTACAACTCCCCTGGCGTCTCCGGCATGCTCCCTTCAGCATATACCCTCCTCCTCCGCAAATTCCTCGCCGCAGCTCAAAAAATCCAAGGACCTTCTCCATCAATTACCCTTAGAGAGTGGAAGAGAGGAACCGTCAATGAACCCGGTGGATGGACATACCACGCCAAGGGACTCTGGGTTTCATTCCCTTCCCCATCATCATCCCCATCCGACACCCCCAAACCAGCAATCACAGTACTAGGCAGTAGTAACTACACCAAACGTTCCTACACGCTCGATCTCGAAACAGGCGTGGTGATTGTAACTCGAGATCCGGAGCTGCAAGAGAGATTGAGGCAAGAGAGAGATGGGCTGGGAGAGTGGGCGAGCGAGGTGGGGATGAAGGAGTTTCAGAGTAGTGAAAGGAGGGTCGGGTTGCATGTTAGGATTGCGATGTGGATTGTGGGGGTGGTGGGCGGTGCTTTGTAGAGAGCGGGTTTTGTATTATATCTCTTCGTAGATATGTGGAAAGAGGGGATGGTGAAAACTGGATGAAATTGAACTCTACAGTAGGCCTTCCTTGGGCTATGTCATTGAAACATGTTTTCAAGATTTTCACTACGCTTGATGTGTAAAATTTCAACTAATGCGATTTGCGTAGATATTTTGAATAGATACCTAACTTCATATAGTACATGACGATTGTAACAATCCATCCTCATCACATTGCTCAAACGTCTTTCCTACAATTCATCTCTCTTCCTCTTCCCCGTCTCCACAGGTCTCATCCTAAACATCTTCACCCCATGCGCTTCCACATCCGCAACCACCGTCCCACTCGGCTTAACGGTCCCCGTCAAATTGCCCAACAACTCACTTCTCCCCGCCGCCAATCCATCCTTATAACTCATTTCCGTAGCATTATACCTCCCATCCCCAGCCGTCGTAGCATTATAACCTGTCGTCGCATTACCAGTCGCCGTACTCGCGCTTATGATCGCTTGAGCTGTAGCATTGTCCATGCGATTTGCCCAGAGATCGCGTAATTCCCATTCCATGGAAAATTGTTTAGCGGTGCCTGCGGTGCCATAATCGATGAATATGTCGGCTAATGTGGCGTTCATAGTTAGAGGTTTGTTACCGCCGTTTATAAGGAGGAGGACGTAGTCGCTGGTGGTGCTGTTGGTGGTGGATTGGAGTGAGCCGGACCACATTTGGATCGTAGCGACGCCGTTTTCATCGGTAGCGTCGGTGGAATACATCCAGCGACGGGCAGCACTGCTGCCTTGCGGATCTTGATTTACGGCTATGACGGCTGGGTTGGAAATGATGGCTAAGTCTGCGGGTTGTATTTTACGGAGGTCGTTACCGAGAATGAGGGGGCTCTTTGCAATTGCCCCTTTTTATTGTTAGAATTCTGATTCTATTGTACTTCAAGATTTGGAAATAGAATTGAGAGAGAAACTTACACATGCTGAAGTGAGCTACATATTCTGAATCAGTCATTCCACCATTTCCAACTTCCAGCATATCAAGATCGTTCCATGCACCTGGTTGAGCTTTTGATACAATGAAAGAAGCTTTGTTCATGATATTGACAACTGAACACTATAGATCGCAACAATTAGTTATTGTCAGCCATTGCCTAAGATGATAGCTTACATGAAAGCCGGGTAGTACGCAATTGTATGCATCAGGGCCATCACTTAAGATTGTTAGCTATATTGTTAAATTTTAAGAGGTCTAAAATGCTGATTCTTACCAAGGACATCTTGCGTCGGCCCTGTCCCATGAATCATACACATCGCCGGATATTCTCCAACTATTAGCCGTAGTTGAACCCCAATTCCATGGAGAGTCTTCTCCCCAATTGCAGAGGGAGTATAGAATAGGTCGCCCAGTAGCGTTAAGTGCGTTCGCCATCACTTGGTATCTGGAACATATAGTTAGCCTGATTTCAACAGAAACAGATCAAGTGCCCAGATTCCATGGCAAATTTGAACACTTATATTGCCCCTAGATTTTGGCGTGCCATTGGTCTTACCTTTGTGAGCTCAGATATTGAGTTCCTGCCTGTCCCGTGTTGTAGCAATTATCATATTTCAAATAGTCAACTCCCACCGAAGCAAAATAGTTCGCGTCGACAGTTTCATACCCTAGGCTTCCAGCGTAACCACCACAGGTATACTCGCCAGCATCAGAATACATTCCAAATCCTAAGCCAAGATCATGAAGTGCGTCGGCAACAGCTTTCATTCCTCGTGGAAATTTCTTTGCGTCCGCGACAAGAGTATTGTTTTCGCTAGCGTTTCGTCCATTGCTCCAACAGTCATCGAGAATAACATAATGATATCCCAAGTCCTTGAGACCATAATCGACAATTAAATCAGCCGTTTGAAGAAGGAGTTCTTCGGAAACATCACAGCCTAGAGCATTCCAATTATCCCATCCCATCTGAGGCGTCCTTGCTAGCCCGTTATTGACAGCATCTGCTCCGAAAACCAATAATGCGGTGACAGCACCAAAGATACTTCTTGTCGACATCTTGTAATTGCAAGAAAGTAAGAAACTGTTCATAGAAACTTCCCCGGGGAACACCCACTCTTTATGACTTAGAACCCCCCAGTCGGAGATCCGACTCGTTACGTCGAACAGAATTGACTTTTCTACCAATGACTTCATTGGTCATGTAAAAGCAAGATCCTAGGCGGGGTAATGCTGCACACCGTAGCTTGACATACATAACATTGTTGAAAGATACGAAGAGTACCCGAGTTCCGAAATGCAGCTTTATATACAGTAGATCATACTTGCGGAACGATAAGTCCATCTAATAGAGTTTGTGGTGAACTTTGACTTAACAAGCACCCAGGTAGCACCTAGTTTGCAGTTGAGTACACTTGAATTGATTCGGCTCGAATTATCAAATTTTCCCCGCATCCCCACTAAACCCCGCACGCACTTGTTAAGATGCTCGGCGTACAGACTAGATGTAGAATTTTGCATGCCAGGACTCAGGAGACAGGACAGAGTCCGACAGACATACTCGTGCGGTCAGGATTTCCACGCAGGTTCAAATAATCCGATGTAGGCGTACCGGCACGTATGTGACGTATGTCACGTATCGCACAATGGTAAACTACTTGAGTAATATCTTGGTTTCTTAATGTCAGAGTGATGTCCTTTTGACAATCATATCGGAGGCAATGGTAGAACCAATTCACACATGTCCTTAGATTGAACTGCCGGTCAATCTGTGGTAACCTCACTGCATATTTTGACAACACTGCCCAGTGTTTGTACCATGACCAACGTCAGCGATGTGAAAACATGTGGACATCGGGAAGGCTCGATCCGCACAAAGCCCTTCGGAGCAAGTATACCTAGTACTCATTAGAAACTACTACCTAGGTAACCTACCTTCTTCCATTACCAAGTCGCTTGAATGGCGGTTAAAACTTTATACGCCACTCTGACTGAATACATGGTACATGGTATTCATAGCCGGCGCGTAAAATCCCAAAGTGAAGTCTCTGTTGGTCGCTCTATCGCGGGCCATGAGACATACAGACAGTTAAAAGAAACAATAAAACAATGTTTGTTAACTGGAAACTTGGAGTTTCCTTTCCAGCTATTATTGGCGGCACAAATGCTGTGATGAGTGAGTGTAAGCAGCAGCAGCAGGGGTGTGAATTTAGTTCTGTTTTAGATTCTCATCACTACCTAGGTAAGCTTAGGTAAGCGGCTTCTTCTGTTGTCCAGAGAAAAACTTCAATAACGATATCAAGTAAGTTGTTCCTGCTATGAACTTTTGAATTGCTTGGGTCTCAACAACCGTATCTGTTTAATGGGACATTCTCGTCCTCTTGAAAATTATTCTAGAGCCATCTTTCTATCCTTGTGCAACAGGCACGCCAGCCCGGCCAAGAATCCCATAGCCTGACGATCCATCGAAGGAAACAAGTTGTTGAGAGCTCCTTACCCGAACTTCCAACATCGTAAAACGCGGACCTGCAGAAGAGCTGATAATCGGCAGTAAGATACGGCCCCATTCCTACCGTTCCGCGCGCGAGCTGGTCAAGGATTTTAGGACCTTTTGATCTGCACGATGGTGAGGTCTTCAAGATTCAAACCCAATGTGCCGGAAATACTCCAACACGAGTGCGTTTGGATGAGCCTCATATTTTTGTTCTTCCCATATGGTTTTTTTCCTTGTATTGCTGGGGATGTTTTTACTTTGTGGCTCTGATACAAGTTTCCGAAGTTAGAAGTTGAGTTGGAGGCAGTGCAAAGTCGTTTATCGAGGCACAAGGTGTCCTCGTACAAATGACGAATATGTGATATATATAGAGTTTTATGCATTGTAGCTATCTTAAGAGTTGGGATGTATGTTTTGAAACATTGATTATTCCCTAAGCACTGCCGCTGTCTAGTTTTTTGGTTCATCGTACTTGGACTATTATCTTCACTCGTCATCTTGTCACCCCCTCTGAAATTTTTCGAATACAAGCTTGCGTTTTAGTGTGGCGCTGACCATGACGAGTGGATAATGGGATTCAACCCGAAGCGTATCTCGTGAGATCCCTAGCATAAATAGCCTCAAGTGTAGGGTTTAGGAGTTAAATCCCAGGGATACTACCCAAAAAACAGATTGACCGGGAAGCTGAAATCCACCACCAAAGATTTTGGGCACGAGATTTTGTAGAAAAAGAGTAGTTTCTAATTGAGTAGCCTAAAACAATTGGCGGATATTCATTGGTTATGAAACATTAACTAAGTCATGATGGGGAGACTGTACCACTTTCCTTTATTATTGGATGAATGTACGATGCAAGAGTTAATCGCGACCGCAGCTTCAACGCAGAGGTGTCCTGGGGGTCTACGATGACTATACTGAAAATTCGCATTTTTGATGGCCATGGTCTCTCAGCAGTCTGTTGGAGATATTCTCGGTGTGAAGATGGATTTATCTATATATGTAGCAGCTGTTCGAAGTACATTATTTCCATTATCAATCGAGCCATTACTACTGAATCAACTTTCTCTCAATGTCCAGGCCTACTTTCGTCTGTGTTCCTGGCTTTTGCCATACTACAGCTATATTTGACCCTCTCAGGACTCTTCTCGGTCATTACGGATATTCTGTCCTCCCAGTTCAACTTCCATCCGTGCTTGTGAATGGAAGTCATGCAGCAAATGATCCTGCTCAGGATAGTAGAGCAATCCGAAATTCAGTACTACGCCTTGTAGAAGCAGATCACGAAGTCATCGTAATTCTGCATTCTTATGCCGGTGTTCCAGGCGGTGATGCTTTACAAGGCCTAGGTAAAACTGAGCGGGCACAGAGAGGCCTCAGAGGTGGAGTTCTACGTGTTGTATTCGTCATGGCGTGGATCGTTCAGGAGGGATTTCAAATGTGCGAGCAAGGAGACTATAGTTCTTTTCCACCTTATATGCATTGCAATACAACTTCACGTGTAAGTCTTTCATTCTACGGCTATATCAGCTAAATACTATTCCCAACACGAAAAAAGGCAGTCGCGCCTAGGAGCTTTCACGCCTCACTTCAGCATTTTTTTCCTGCTTTTTTTCTAGTGGATTTTAGCTTACGTTTACTAAACGTCAGAAAAAGGCCGGCACTGTGTCTATTCCATCCGCATCAGCAATTCAATACTTTTATAATGACTTACCACATGAGCATGCCGAATACGTGAGTTGTTTCTGGCCCTAGCGCAAGTCCTTCTTACTGAAATCTCTAGTATGCACACATTATGCGCCCTCAAGCTACATCAGCATTGTACCACACAACCACAGCAGCAGCATGGCGCACGATTCCCACCACATACATTCTATGTCCCCTCGACAACGTGCTAACAGATGCATACGCCCGGCTCATGCTGACTGCAGCCCAAGAATCTGGTAGTAATATCGATAGTATAGAGGTATGCGAGGGGGCCGCAAGTTGCTGTTGGTTGGGGTCCGGAGCCGATTGGTTCGCGGGACTATTGCGACGGGCCGCAGGAGAGTTGGTATGAGCGCGTAAGGCCTTATCAATAAATAGGGATTGGCTCGCAATACATGTAAGACTGAAAATGACTTAACATGGACGGAAATTGGAACTTGGAATGGTGGGGATAAAACGTGTATGTGGGAACTTGGTGTGGAGGCGGGAGTTTTCGTGGGGTCGTAGTTTTGGTTTACGAGTTGGGCATTGTCATTGGTCAATTAGCATTATCTGGAGTTCGTATGAAAGGTTCAAGGGTCATGACCACCAAACTTTCCGCGTCTATTGCGAATTTTTTGATCAAATTGAAACCAATACTACGGCAAGAAAAGATCTGCCATGATAAGTTCACTTCACCAGCGACCTGAAAACTATTTCAGGACTTCTTGATTTATCCCTTCCCCCATTCCGAAGCAAAGTTCATGCCCAATATCCACTTTCTTATGTCCACTTTCTCAACGCCCCTTCTTTTCCTTGGATGGCTATCATATTTTGTCCACCTAGAATATGGATGGGCCCTTTACGTAAAGCAGGTGATGATTATAGCATGATGACTATATTGATTTTTACGTGATTTCATCAGCCAATAGAGAGCTTGAATCGAGCTTTCCTACTCGAAAAGTCTAAAGGGGTGCAAGTCTATTTAACGTAGCGAGCGAACGAAGGAACCCAACACTTTGTTTGGAAATATGAGGGCTATAAAACAAGTGATGGCTCTAACTCGATTCTTTTTAATGAAGAACTTCATGATCTTTTTACCCTTATACGTTTCAACAGTGGAAATGATTGAGCTTTGCAATTAAAGATTATCGATACAATAAACCTCTATCCACCTCTTCCTCAATCCTCACTTCTTTCTCGGGCTTTGTGTTCGAATTTATGGTATTTTGACCATTAATATACGATCAAGTATTACTGATATTAGACCACACAAGTTTTCTTTGGTTAGGAGAGAGGGTTAACATGCGATTTTAGAATGCAAAAGTGGAAAAATTGTCGTCAGCATATCCATTGTAATTGAATAGTTTCTTGCGTCTGGTTCTATCATCTTTGCAATGGCTGGCTACAGGAAATTGCGAGATCGAGCGTCGCATTAATGAAAACAACAGACAAGTGAAGAAGGGGTAGACAAAAGAAGATGTATTTACATGGTTTTCTAGCCTTTTCAAGATATTTACCTCCTCTTTCATTGTAAGGCGGCATGCATGACTCCTTTCGGATCTTGAAGAAGTTTGATTACAACAATTTGATTGCCGCGCTTTTCTTTCAAGACTTGAACAGAAGGATATTTTTCGATTTTTTCTAGTATTTCTAGGAATGGAGGATTTTCCTTGTATGTAAGAGATCTAGTTTTTCAATACCGAGGGGTTGGCTGGTATGATGGCCTCGTCAGGCTGAGCACTTGATCTCCCAGGATTGGAGTTACATGCATGTGATGTCGTATTTTTGCGAATTCGATATGCACTTGCACCCACACGTGCGACCGACGAACTGACAACACTGTTCACCAAACTCGATAATTAATCAACGCCTATCGAACATACATAAGATATCACCGCTTAATTATCTGGTGACATCTGCGATTTTACAATCAGCACCAGCCTTGAAGTCATCATGACAGATTCACAATCAAGCTCATCAAGCTCGAAATGCAACGATACCGGAACTCAATACTGGCCTACCGACAGAAAACTGCTCGAGGACAATGGAATCTCCTGGGATGATGCGATGAGATGGACTTCTTTATACAATCGCCGAACCGTTCCTATTTATCGCGAAGACATATTCTACAAAATTATCATCGACCTTTCCAAAAACACCGATCCCACATCTCAAGATTTCGAACACAAATTGCAAGATATCATACAGCAAGAATCGGAGACCCGTCGTAAAGAATCTCATGGGCAATCTTGTATCCTTGCACTGTATAGCCCATTCGACGATGCATGTCGTGACTATGAGTTTACGGTATTTCTACATCCCGACCATACTATTCACGGCACCGAGCTATTTATTGCACGATGTCTACCATTCCTGGTGAATAGTATCAGAGGTGATATTCCCAAGTCCTTCCCGAGTTTTCACAAAAGCCAGAAGCGATAGAAGAACATACTGCGACTCTTAAGGAAAAGAGCTCGGGACCTTCTATTATACCAAGACCGGGGATCTTTGATACTGCAGGTAGCAGCGGAGGGCGGGGGGAAGAGATCAAAGTCGAGGAAGTCAATGAGAGAGAGGGAAATGTACAAGCAATCCGGAATGGCGCGGGTCGTAAGGAAGCAAGATTGAATGGAGCAGGAAGTGTATCTAGATCCTCGAAAACAACGCGTAAACCCCAAGATAAAAATCTCGCCACCATGAATACCCACACAGCTCCAGCGTCTTCTTCACATCGAAACACAAATACAACCGGCAGGGATTCTACACGAAACTCAATGCGCCAGAGTTACATCCGAAAACCTGCAAGTCGAAGTCCGACAGGTATTCGAAAATCTGCAGATCAAAGTCCTATCCGAACACCGCAAGACCCCACTCGAAGTTCGACATGTCGTCGAAGCCCTCGATTTCGTGATTCGGGTGCAACTTTAGAGTAAATTCTACTTCCAGCTTTCATAGTCAATTTCTCATAGGAATTTCTTCTTCTTGAAGTTTTTGATAGACTCGCTATGGGAGATGAGCGTGGGGTCTAAAAGGAGCATCGGCCACTATTCATAATCTCGACGCAGCAGAAAGATCACGGGGTTGGAGAGTGGTATTATAAATGCCGCAGAAGAAAAATAATCTTGGGATGTGAGATTTCTGGCGATGGAATTAAAGGGATGCAGGGCGATGCTTTGGTTTGGTCTAGTGTGATTTTATAAACGGAGTTTGTATATTATGGTCTAGCTCGGTCTAGGCGCAGGGAATCAGGGATATCAATGTCATCTGCTATCATGTAAAATTGTGTCAATATTCGGAGCGCAGGAGAGACACAACACTGATTATTAAGCACAATGTGAGAGTCGAAGTGAGGTTTCCAATGGTTAAGATGGGACGGTATATTAGATGGTGCTGGAAGGGAATGTGTCTTTACGTGAGTGTCAAGATGGCGGTTGCGACGAAAGGGTGCTAGAAGACAGGAAACTTCAAGATTATGTTACTCGATACATGACATTCTCTATCCAGCAAATGAACTTTGGTAGTGTACCAACATTCTCCATGTTTAGATGGATTGGGGTTTACAACACGCGATTTTGATATCAAATATTAATTTTACTTCCACTAGAATCAATGGCCCTGACATTATCACGAGGTTTGGGTTATTGTTGATAATGCTATGGATTTTCGAGTTGAGGTTACTTGGGTAAGTTGGGATGGAAAGCGCGATTTGGGTAATAAGTTATTTGAATGTCATGAAAAGCGCAGCACAGTATTTCCTACCCTTTGGGGTATGGAGCTCCTTCTATCTAAATAATCCATTGGACATGATACCTACCTATTAATACATGAAGACACTACATAGAAACCAAATACAACATGTTCATTCTTCGCACCGCAGCAAAGTCAAAATCCCTTAGATTATCATTTCAATACCCTCATCGCACACCCACAACTAAAAAGCATACCATCAATGTCAGAAAACCCTATAAAAACATCAATTGGTCATAAATAAAACACCCCCCAAAAGACTCTCCAACCTCTACCCATCTCCAAACACCTCCAGATGACAAAACCATATCTCAAAAGTCGCATACGATATCCCTCCTTACATAACGCACCCTACAGGAACTCTACTATATAAACCCTCCTAAGAACACTTCCTCCATCCAAACCGCAAAGGCGGCAAACGGGCTTGTTTGTTCAGGTCAAATGCGGTTTGGCGGAGGAGTCAGCACGCCTGGTTCGAGAAAAATCCTCATATCAGAGAGGGTTCTCCTGCCGCCCCTCGAGGGGCGGAAAGGTTTTGTCACTTGGTCCTTTGCTTGTGGGATTTATTTCGTAATTCTGGGATTTTTTTTTTGAGACGGTTGTTAATTTTTTTCTTTGGGGGTGAATGAGTGGAGTGAAAGTGAAGTTGTCGGGCCTAGATGGGATGAGAAAGGGCGGATGAATATAAGCGAGTTTTCTTTTGGCGTGGAGATTGGGTGGGATGGTTATTTGTAGTGAAGGGAGGCTTTAGCTCAAGCTTCAGTGCTGTAACCGAGATTCATCTAACGATGAAGGGGTGTAGTTCAGGATTAGATTTAGATTAGTTAAAGAGGGGCGGGGACAGAGTGGCAAACTAGGTAGTCAGCTCGCTGGTCTCGATGTCGTCGCCGACTTTGAATATATCTTTAATTGGCCAGCGAAATACATCGAGATTTTATTAATGATGGTGTGTATTTGAGCCTATTTCGAGGGTATTCTGAAGGACTTGTTGATAAAACTCCCCAAAACAAAATTTTGAATTCCAAGAGCATTAATGTCAGCAATGTAAATAACAAATAATGATATTAAAGTGAAAGAGATGGAAATCGGTTGACTCTGGGAAAATAAGAGTAGGTAAAGTGGAAGGAACATTTGAGTGTATTAGTTGGCAGCAAGATTTAGTTGAAATTAAAATCAACTGTGTAAAGAAGTCGTCAAGGAGATGGTAAGTTAATCATAACAACTGGGTTGTGGTTTCCTTTTCTCACTCATTCGAGAACTGGGTTCAACTGTTTAAGGGGCAAGTCAGTAGAGAGTTATTTGTAAAGCTAGAATTCATCGTATAATGTAATAAAAGGAGACAGTAATCTCCCCTCTTTTCTTTTCGATTTGGTTGTACGAAGGAGTATATGTTCAACGATTAGATTCCCTATGGCAAGAGATAAGGTGGTGGAGAGCTGGCTGTAATGGTTAGTTCGCGGTTTCTCTAATGGGCTCCCTCCTCTACGAGGTACATGCCCATTCTTTTTTGAGGGGTAGAGGAAGCAAGTTTAAGGTATATATTCAACAATTAGGTTAGGGAAATGGTTAGTTCACGGTTTCTCTAATGGGCTCCCTCCTCTACGAGGTACATGCCCATTCTTTTTTGAGGGGTCGAGGAAGCAAGTTTAAGGTATATATTCAACAATTAGGTTCCCTATTGTAAGAGATAAGGTGGTGGAGAGCTGGCTGTAATGGTTAGTTCGCGGTTTCTCTAATGGGCTCCCTCCTCTACGAGGTACATGCCCATTCCTTTTGCTTTTTTAGCCGTTCAAGCTCGAGAGTAAGGTGGTAATCAAACTTCAAGTAGTTCAAATTTTTAATATGCATATACTCGAGTACATGTCTATCAACATCATTAACTATACTGCTCGTTGTTTCTCTATTCTTTTGGATGCCAAAGTGGCGAGTGCTTGGTGAGAGGAGGGGAGTGGACACAATCTAATACTAAAACTTGGTTTGAGGAGATGGAGTGGAACCATCTAGCTACTATAGACTAACTCAATCCCAAGTGAGTCCACCTTGTGCCCGATGTCAACCCGCAAGGCATGCTCTCTCATCCACACAATTTTAACAATGCAGCGATATACTATCAAATCATATTTGTAACGTCCTATGCTGCTTATAGTCCAGGCTCACTGAGATTGCTTAACAAAACTGTCCGTTACCATCGTGAGCCCCTGTGTGTTCAAAACGAACGACATCCTTTCGAGTGATTTCTTTTGTTTGCTACATCATCTGATTTACTATTTTCCGAGAGTGTATCTGAACACTCTATTTTTTGTAGAGGAGGGTGCATTGAGTGGGTGATTCCAGTGCTTAGAGTTCCCCTAATCGTTCTCGGCTAGTGAGATTACTAAGACACAAAGTGAAATAGTCAAGTTGCCAAGACCATAATACGTCGAACCAGAAATTGATGACAGAGCAGGTAAGCTAACATCTTTTGCGCTAACACCTTTTGCTTGCATTCTATATGTATCCAAATACTTCAATCACCTGTGCAAATGCCCTGTTGTTGGTTCAGCGGATACTGCATACGCTTCCCACCTCCTCGTTCGGCGTATCTGATCTAGCCCCTCAGTTGTTGCACTCATCAGGAGGTTTCAGATGTTTTGATATTTTGGATTCCTGGAATTTTTTGCTATATAATTCACTGCCTTTTGCTTCTTTGCAATTGACATTCGTTTTTTGAGTGATTGATGTACAATACAGAGTGCAAGTGAAGCGGTGGCAAAGCTTTAACGACATAGGGGACAGATAATGAAGCTAAGCGAAAAGCTTTCAAGTTGGTTGGGGGGAACATGGCTAGTGAAGCTTATGATATGGGCCCTGGTGGGTCTGAGTAACGATACATTATGGGGGGCACTTTTTAATTCAAAGATCAGATGTAGCACGGGATTTCTCTATCTCGGGTTTCAAGCATAGAACTGTCTTTAATGTATAATAATAATCGACGACTGTATTTGCGAGTTCACAGAACAACGATAGATAAAATGCCATGACTCAAATGTGTAGAATGCTTTAGATACCAATATTTCTGTGCAGGAACTACACAGAGGAACGCTCCTCCCTAGGCAGTCTATGCTCCGACTCTACTGGCACTGAAAATTGGAAGCAGTCTCTGAGGTTCCAGGAAAGAATCATCGCTGAGGGGTAGAAAAGGTAGGAGCACCCGCAAGGATTCTCGTGGATTTGAAATCGTATAGTAATACGGTGCTCATGGCTTTTGACATGTATATAATATATTACGAATGTAAAAAAAAGTACACTTGAGTAGTTACCATGGAGTCTGTGAGATTTTGATCCGTAAATGTATAGTGTCAAGGACAGGATACAGAGCCAAAGCGTGGGTACTTTGCAAAAAAAATCTAGAGTACGCCAGGCTAAACCAATGAAAGTGTCTTCGCAATATGTACCTCACCGCGAGAATTACCTATTTAACTTTTGTTAGAGATTGTTATGAAGGTTTTTTGGGGATCTACGATTGTTTCTTTGACTCATCTACTGGCCCAGGGAGGATGGTTTACGATAAACAATCAAGAGAAGGAAGCTAGTGGATTAAGTTTCAATTATCGAAAGAAGAAGGAAGAAGGAAGATTTAGGAATAAGAACTTGAGTGAATTGCGAGCCTGGTGTTTATTCCACACCACCGAAAATTACATTTTGGTATCCGCAAATGCACATCATTAGGCTTACAACAGTGGTTATCAAGATTCATGTAAGAAAGATCCAAGCAAGCCCTCATTCACACCCTAAAAGTAACACAAGAACCAGAAGCCAAACGGATTTTCATATAGGCTCAACAAATAACGACTCCTAGCATACAGTACCATACCTCGATCTCAATCTCGAAATTTCCGGTTGACACTCCTACTACTTGAGTTTTCGATAAGAAAGATGTGCAAACGAGAATGGTTTAGATTCGTAGGATGTGATGATGTGATTTTTTCTGAAACCCGCTGCAAACGAAATCCAGCACACCAAGCATTCGAGAATTGTGAAGTTCGCCGTTGGGATCGAGAAGCAGACAAAAATTACGCAGCGCATGGAAGAGTTGTCGACAAGTGGCACCCAGATCCGCCGATTGCTCAGTTAGCAGGAAGATGCGTCGAATGGACAAAAAAAGCTGACAGAAACACCTCCGATGAATTTTCCCACGGACGGGAGAGCGGCGTACTCGGTTTGAGAACACATAAACCTACCTGGATTATGTGCAGTGAAGATTGGCATAAATTGCATTATGCTACTAGTATTCCCAGTGGAGGTACTAAGACAAGAAAATCGCAGAATGAACTTACTACGGAGGATAGTAAAGAGATCGTTCTATGCAAACGCAAAAGCGGAGAACACAGCCTTCGCGAGCTAACACTCCCTCCTGCAAGCTGCACCGACTCATCAAAGGCGGAAGTTATCGTAGGTAGACTACTGTACATTGAGATTTAGGAAAAAGCTAACATTTGACAAAAGGATGATAATCGCAGCCCCAGAAGCAAGAGACTCGCAGAAGGAGCTTGAGAGGATAATTATTGCAATTATTGCAGTAATTTGGGTTTTACCTGAAGATGCTTTTGATTAAACAAGGGCCATGATGCGATGAGAACAACCAGAAATCTTTGTGAGCAATACCCAATGCATTTGTGAACTTTCGATCAGCTGACTTATTTTCCCTCAGACGACGAACAGCAGTCCAGCTGGTCTGAGACCCCTTCAATTCTATTTATAATACTTCGTACTGACAGAGAAGTTACAGACGAATTTATATCTTCTGCAACGCACATTCTCTAGAGAATTTGCAAAATTGGCAAGAAACATTATCCAAATATTGAGGCTAGGGTTGGGAACGCACGCAATAATCACTTCGGCATGAGTTCAACTCCACTCTACCACTTGAGTCCAGAAAGTAAGCACGCCGCAATGGAAATTAGTCTTACCAGCTTCAGCATCGTTCCAACTGCAGGCGGCCGCTCGGTTTGGGAAGAAGTAGTTAACGAGCGTGTTCCGGAATTGAGGGTAGAGCGTTACTTTGTTTCTGATTTCTCCCTCAAAAACAAACGCCGCAAGATAGAACGTCTTCATCCCGATAACAAAAGATCAGGCTGTGGGGGAAGTAAGAATGATCCCATAGAACTTAGAGATTAAAAAAATAAATACAGACTCGTTCCCTCAAAACCTAGCATCTCTTCGATCGCCAGAGTGAATAGACAGGCTAAGCTTCATGACCCGGCTAGAGATCTTTAGAACTTCACAGCAAAGGGCACGGCTAAGGTTGGCATGCAGTGAGGAAGGAGAAAAAATATTTCCAAAAGGGGTTGGAATGGAGCATTTTTGCCTAGCCTATTGGGCTTGAACAGTATATCTGGTGGTGCGAATGTGTAAGAGGCTCCATCTTCGTACGCAACTCTTGTTTGAAGCACCTTGTATGGTTAGGTCCACAGAATAACGTGTTTTTAGGAGTACTGAGACGGAGAAAACCTGCATCGATGATGCTCTCATAGATATCTGAGATAGCGAAACGAGCACTCATTCGTCATACCTACTATCGGGGAAGCTGACCTCTATCATCTCGTTTGACAAAGAAAATAGCGACATAGAGTCACGGCAAGAAATTGAATCCATAGATCTCAAGTAGTTTTGCATATAAATTTTGTCGGCCTTTCCAATTCCTTTGTCGCCGATTTTTCATTTGGTACGAAGTATTGTGTGAATAATTTGCTACCCCGCTTGCATATGTCGGAAGAAACCATGGTAGAAGCCATGAAAACCCTCAAACTCTTGATATTGGTAGAGCAACAACATATTTATTCAGAGGAATCTCCTTCGGATTTGGGTCCTTACAAGAATGTGAACAAATACCAAAATTCTGGATCCCGTCTGAGATATAAGCTTAAACTCTGAATTCGAATACTCGCCCAGAGAAGATCATTCTCGGGAGGTTTGAGGCACCAAACGTATAGATATATTCTCTCAAACTCACATTGACACTGAAAAAAAGACATCAACCCACATGTGCGGCGACAAGTTGTGGATACAGTACGAGTGCGGTGATGTCGACCCGCAAACGATGAGGTGTTCACTTAACCCCGAAGGACCTCTAGAAGCTTGCAAGAATTGGCAGAAGTCACCAAAGCTCTCAATCACGAACAAGTCAGGAAAGTGCCCAGCATGTTCTCAAGGAGATGATTGGGAGGGAGGATCTAGTATGAGGCTATCGGTAAAAACTCCACGTAGTAACCCAATGCCAAAAGATAATAATTCGTCATAGACTTAATTGCACTCATTTACTCATCCACACGATCTGGGATATCTTCATACACGGTGGAACTGGACTTCTAGGAGTTTTATTGTGGTAATGGCAATGGATAATGGAGACATGAAGGGCTAGGAGTATTATCGTGAGGGAACAAAGAGATTGCAAAAGTTTATGGAATCTCTTTGAACCATTGAGGTTGATATCAAAGTTGTGTATTTTATTGTATCTACTTAGCACTTGAACACAAGAAGACCAGTCATTACGGAGAAACTTTTTTTATCGAGTGACTTATTCGAAATCTTTTGAGCTCTTCTCCCGGAAGCTCACTGCTCGAGCTCCCCCCTTCCTCTCTTACTGTCTATTTTTTCAAGTTGTTACAAGTCATTATTCGAACAACTTCAGGGTAAAACGAGATTACTTGTTCCCAAAGGTAGACTCGGGACTTTCCGCAGAGTCGGTAAAAGGGGCTGGAACCAGGACAAAGAAGCAGAGCTCAGGCACAAAAGATTACAAGCTCACTCGTCGAGCTCTCTTCCTCCACTCTGCCTTTTCTTGCTATGTAGATCGTGTGACTCTTGTTGAAAGTCAAAGATAAGATGATTTCAAAAGATATGCAATGCATAATGAAGAGCTTCGCAAGTTCCCGTACAGTCGCTTAGCGCGTGAACCAATATAAAGGCACCTGGGCACAGCCAAGCAAGACACATCTACAGAATCCATAGTTCCAAAAAATGCGGAAACATCCTTCAATCCCAAGTTCGAATAGCTTTAATAAGCTATCTATGATCTTGCAATTGAAAACCCCGCATTCGGATCAGTGTCCGACGACGAATAATTAATGAACACTAGGATGCACAGTTTTCAAGGGCATGAACTGAGTCTCAATAATTATAATTGCCTGTAGATCCCCGAACGCGTTTTGTGTATCAAATCCATTCAGAACATCAAGTTATATTCAAGCAAGAAATAGTGAAATTATCATTGAAGCAGACAGAGAACCAGTATTTACATATAGATTGTATGACTCAGGGTTCCGGAGGCGCAAGCAAGAAAAACCCGGACTGTTAGGGTAAGAAGATAGCCCTTGTCTCTGCCAGTATTTCTATAGCAATCATTGCATGACTCGAAACTTTGAGAGGGCGCAAGCAAGAAAGAATGGTGCTCATATCATAGGGCGTTTTTGTATAAGTTCTGCGACTCGGTATTTCGGAAGAATGAAAACAAAAAAGCATAGTACTGATAGGGCAGGAAGATAGCCATTATCTCTGTTACGCTCTAGCGTTCAGTATCTCAGAAGAATACAAACAAGAAAGAATAATACTTATAGGGTAGGGAGATGGCCATTATAAGTTCTATGACTCAGTATTTTGGAAGAATGCAAATGGGTAAGAATGATAAAGTAGAACAGTTCAATAGAATAGCCTCTCGGGCAAAGATAGCTCACAATACCACTCAATATGAGAACTTTGGCTTGGAAGTTGAGTCGGAAGAGAGCCATTGCTTGTATAGATTCTATGACTCAGTATTATGAAAGATCCAAACATACAAGAGTGATACGGCGGGATTCTAATAGAGCCAGAAGAGAGCTATTGTCTCTATAAGATCGATACTTAAGGACTTTATGAATGCCAACAACAAAGAATGCTCGCTCATAAGGTATCCGTATCGTGAAGAGAGTCAAAAGAGAGCTGTGTGTCACCATAGAAACAAGTTATGCGAAGGTGTCGAGAATCATTTCTTAATACGTACCGGTACAATTGCCATCCATAATTGAGTATATATATACTCAGATAGGTATAAATATGATAATTGAGTATACGAGTATATATACATACAAGTTATAAGTATCAATATATTGTAATAAACCTTTGGTGTGCGCAAAGTTGGTGAGTTGATTTTCGTGAATCTTCCCCACCAAAATTTATTACAAGTGACGTTTTTTTTTTCCTTCGAAGCCCGGCCCCTCGCCTAGGTAAGCTTCACTAGCACACTAAATTTTTTCTAATCACCCATCCATCCATCCATCCACCCACCACTCTCACTCTAAACCCACGTCACAAATTCGACAAATTCGACACAGACAGACAATCTTGACAACTGTGAACTGCAGAAGTCAACGGAGTTTGTGTAACCACCTACAAGACAAATAAATTATAAAGGTCGAATTGTCTAAGGCGTTTTGTCTCATCATTCACCAATATGAGTGACGCTCAGGCAAACGAGGCCGAGAAGAATATCGAGATTTGGAAGGTGAAAAAATTGATCAAACGTCTCGAAGCTGCGCGTGGAAATGGAACCTCCATGATTTCTCTCATCATTCGTAAGGAATCATGTCTATACATTTTTGATATACACTAACATTTTTCTATAGCGCCAAAGGATCAAGTCTCTCGTGCGGCGAAGATGTTGGCAGAAGAATACGTATGTCATTTCTTTCCTTGTATCTTTTTCATGTAGATGCTGACTCTAGGCCGGGTATAGGGCACTGCATCGAACATCAAGTCTCGTGTGAATCGTCAATCCGTTCTTTCTGCTATCACTTCTACGCAACAAAGACTGAAGTTGTACAACAAAGTTCCACCAAATGGTTTGGTCGTATACTGTGGTGAAATTTTAACATCGGAGGGAAAGGAAAGGAAGGTCAATATCGATTTCGAGCCCTTTAAGCCTATCAACACATCTCTCTACCTTTGCGACAACAAATTTCATACAGAAGCTCTCGCCGAGTTGTTGGAATCTGACCAAAAGTTCGGCTTCATCATTATGGACGGAAATGGTGCCCTCTTCGGTACATTGAGTGGAAATACCAGAGATGTTGTTCACAAGTTTTCTGTCGATTTGCCAAAGAAGCACGGTCGTGGTGGTCAATCTGCTCTTCGTTTCGCGCGTCTTCGTGAGGAGAAACGTCACAATTATGTCAGGAAAGTTGCCGAATTAGCGGTACAGAACTTCATTACCGCAGATAAGGTTAACGTAGCTGGTATCATTTTGGCTGGTTCTGCCGATTTCAAGAACGATCTCAACCAGTCCGATTTGTTTGACAATCGTTTGGCCACAAAGGTTATCAAGGTTGTCGACGTTTCTTATGGCGGTGAGAACGGATTCAACCAAGCTATCGAACTTTCGGCCGAGACACTGAGCAATGTCAAGTTCATTCAAGAGAAGAAGCTCATCGGAAAATACTTTGAGGAGATCAGTCAAGACACGGGACGGGTTTGTTATGGTGTTGAGGATACTCTGAAGGCTTTGGAACTTGGTGCAGTTGAAACTTTAATTGTTTTTGAGAATCTCGAGATCAACCGATGGACCTTGAAGGACAGCAATGGTGTTCAAACAATCCTCCATACTACAAAGCAATCCGAGGCTGCAAACCGAGAGCAATTCATGGATAAGGAGACTGGCCAAGAAATGGAAGTCGTCTCTTCGGAATCATTCTTAGAATGGATCGCTGAGAAGTACAGAGATTTCGGTACAACACTAGAGTTTGTTTCGGATAGATCTAGTGAGGGCAACCAATTCGTGAAGGGCTTCGGTGGTATTGGTGGCATTTTGCGCTATAAGGTCAATTTTGAGCAATTGGCCGAAGTTGATGACGATGATGACTACTACGACGGTATGTTAAAACTAATTTGACAAAAGACAACACTTCAGAAGCTAATGCGATGTAGATTGACAGTTTGATGCCCTCGCATCGGGCGAGGAGCCAACTCCAGTCGAACCGTCAAGCCAAATTCTGTCACACCGCACTCGTGCCGTGCAGCAGACGACCCCAGCGCAGCCAGCTCCAGCTGGCTCGAGACTAAGAGGGAACTCAGGGAACATCCGTCCCAGCCCTCTCCGGTCCGTCATGACGGCTTCTTGAGTTGGAGAAACCATATTTCAGGTATATGATCAATGGTTGTTCCTTCTGGGCCCTGTCTAATGATTTTATGCAGACCATTTGAATCCTTGAAAAAAAGGCAATGCCCTGATGTTTCTCATGTGTGTTAAGATCGAAGGAAGATTGCATTTTGGCAGAATTGCTTGGTATCAAAATGTATAGAGTATCTGAAGTTCAACATCAATTGGTCAACGATGGATAGATCAAATTGCCTGAACTCAAAACATACAGACAGCTTTTATACTTAAGTTCTATGCTTTATGTTTTGCTCCCAATATTGTGAGGCTACATGTCTGTGAAATTGTCAGACCTCTTCCGAATCTCTACCTCGGATTCTCACGAATACAAGGGCTACCACACAAACTGGACCCAGACGGTCGATCCTTGGAGAGCCGAGTACTCTATTACAAGTCAATTGAAACCGCCAACTTAGTTGAATGATCGCCGGATCCGATTTCATATTGTCACCCGCGGAAATCGTGATAATGTGGGGCCCATGTTTACAGTAGCGGGGTCAGCCGGCAGTGACAGCAAAATAAATATTAAAGGTTTCCATTGCCTTCTTTGGAGTCATCATAAAACTTCTCCTACAACTAATGACTGTAGAGTGGTACGCGAGTCTTTCCGAGATGCAGTGAACCCAATTACTTTTAAATACCGGAGTTACAGTAGAGCATTTCCCGAACCACCGAACAACATCAAGATCTAGAAGGAATGAAGACAAGTTGAACGATGCAGTCCAAAAGCAACTCCTCTAGCACACCTGCTATCTCTTTTCTTGGGCCCATTTCTTCTTATACTCATCAGGTATTTGACCTTCGTTTAATCAAGTGTCCAGCGCCCTTCAATTGTCAACATTATGAGCCACATGAAACTTCCATAGGACTAACAGATGACTGTCACCCCCAGGCCGCCCTTGGATGCTTCGATAAAGAGAAATACGAGTATCAACCAGCTATTGGAATCCCAGGTATTGCGATCTTCGACCCCTCATTTACAAGTTACTAATGGTACACAGATGTTTTTGAAGCGGTTCAATCGGGCAAGGCAGAGTTAGGTGTTGTGCCCTTTGAGAATTCTACGAATGGAGCTGTGATCTTTACCCTCGAACTCCTTGCAGATCGTCATTCCCTATATAAAGATGTCACAATATGCGGTGAAGCCTATCTTGATGTTAGTCACTGCTTGTTAGGTTATGTCTCCACAGCAGATTCTCCAGTAATGTCTGGCACTTGTACTCCGACCACCTCGACCCCTTCTCCAGTCAAGCCAAAGACAGCCCCGCTATCATGTCTCAATCACATTGAACGAATTTATACTCATCCACAAGCATACGGCCAATGCGAAGCGTTTCTCGGGACATACTTGAAGGGAGTTGAGAGAATGGACGTCAGTTCCACAAGCAAGGCGGCAGAAATTGTGAAAGCAGACAAGACCGGTGCAAGCGCAGCAATCGCAAGTTCACTCGCAGCGGATGTTCACGGATTGGATATTCTTGCAAAGGGGATCGAAGATCGTGAGGATAATACCACAAGATTCCTCATTTTGCGCAAAGGTGTGGATACATCTGCGACGAGGGACAATATCGCTGCCAAGTCCATGGTTACTTTCACCGTCGACCATCGCACACCGGGTGCACTCGCAGATGTTCTGGATTGCTTCAGGAGATACCAAGTCAACTTGACAAGCATTAATAGCCGTCCAACGAAAATAGCTGCTTTCCAATACATCTTCTTCGTTGAGTTTGAGGGAAGTAAGCTGAGTGATCCAGAGGGAAGAGTAGCTGGGGCATTGAATAATCTCGATAAATATACACAAAACTGGCGCTGGCTTGGGAGTTGGGAAGATAAACTTGTGGATAGACAGAAATAATTAAAAAGGGAAATCAATGTATGGGCGGGCAGGTCAAGGGAAATTAGAGAAACATCTGCCGTTTTCAGATTCTTATCGATAAGAATGACGCTTTTCTTTGGCACTAAGGATGCCGGCTTGCGGGCTTCTCACATTTTTTAGAAACCTTTTTTCATCTTCCATATAGGTACCTAGGCACTTCCTTCTATCCATCATGCTTTATGATGATGAATTTACGATATTCTAGCAGATGTTTCTGCATAAATCTAACATGAGGCCGTTCAATTTCTTTCTTTCCGAGTCATATGGTCTTCGTTCTACGAATCGCTCCTTAATCTCGTCGGCGCATATTCGAAAGTCTTCTACACAGTCAATTCTCCACAAGGAGCTAACTTCACGCCAGCCCAACATTATATACGATTATTTATCGCCAACTCCATCTCATCTTTTGAACATAACTCTCGCAGATTTCCTTCCACATTCATGCTACTCCACCAATTTCAGAGCTTCAGACCTCACACTGCCTTACTCTTCTACATTCAGACGAGACAAGTGCAGCGATCCAGGACTTCTTCCCCAGTCGCACCATTTAGTTTATTTCTCTCCGCAAATACCTAACAGTGCGCTACTCCCCGATGGCACAGATCCTTTGCAGTCCCCAGGACCACCATTTGTGCGCCGCATGTGGGCTGGTGGGTCTGTTGTTTTCAATACTACCGGTGGGGAGCAGCTTCGTCTTGATAACGCGCGAGCCGCTTGTATAGAAAGAATCGTGGATGTTTTGGTCAGAGGGAAAGATGGTGATGAGAAAGTGTTTGTCAATATCGAGAGACGGGTCGGCCTTGCTGATACTGGAGATGACCCGCAGACGAATCCATATGGAGAGAGCGGCGCAATCGGGTCTGGGAAGTATTTTGTAAGTCATCAACACTCTATGGCTGATCAACGATTATTACGACGTTACCATGTCGATAACAACGACGACATCGGACGAGCATCATTGGTGGAGACGAGGAATATCGTCTTCATGCGAGAGAAAAATAAAGGTACTGCCAAAGAGGATTGCGCCAGGCTTCCGAGAATCTTGAGGCGTAAGCTATCTCCACGCTGCCATTCGAAGATGTTTTCCTGTATTTAATCATATTTATAGCTACGCGCGAACCAGATTTCTATGTGCGAATAACACCCACGCAATCGCTTTTATTTAGATTCTCGGCCCTTACGTTTAACGCTCACGCGATTCATCTCGATTCCGGATACTGCCGCGAGGTTGAGGGACACAAGGACCTACTCCTTCATGGACCCCTTTCATTGGTCCTCATGCTTTCCGTCTTGCGATCACAACTTTTACCTGGAGAAATGATAAAAAGATTCGATTACAGGAACTTGGCTCCACTTTACGTAAATGAAGAGTTAAGGGTTTGTGTGGGGAAGAATAGCTACAATAATAAGAAATACGAAGTGTGGATTGAAGGAAAGGAAGGCGGATATGCCGTCAAGGGGTCTGCGGTTGTTGGACCCCTTGAGAGGTAATAATTGGATAAATGGACAACAAGGCTGAACTGTGAAGACTGAAGCTACCTATCCTGGAGGCTTTACGGAGTAATCTCTCTCAAGTATTTTCCGATGTTTGAGAAAAAGTACGGAGGTAAAGCAAGCCACTTTCGTAATGTTATGACAGTTATGCAGATCTGATGAAATTTGATGATGGAAAGTATAATTTGGTAGATGTTTTGGAAAGATGGGACGAAATCAAGATGATCCCGAGGTCGCTTTCGTCCCTGACACTAAAGTAAGGTACCGAAAACAGCTGTAGGTACAGCAGTAGCTAGCTGTGTATAACACAGTCCTTTAGATGAAGCTGCAGGACATTCCCGTGTCTTAAAAGATGCTCTGACACGATTCACAGAATCATACATAACCAACCTCAGCATCAATGCTAGATTTTATACGAATGGATGGGTGTGGATGGGTGTGGATGGATGGATGGATGGGTGGATGGATGGGATGGATGGGATGGGATGGAAATCATGGAATGTATGTAGGTAGGTATGGTAATGGTATGTCACCGTATGTAATGCGGAGGAACCGAGTTTGACTCGTAACTCGGGAAAGCCTTAACAGTCGTACAGAAGAAGCAGTGAGGGAGGGTAGCGTGGGTAGGTACCATATTGTATGACCCAGTTTATGTTGGCGCCTCTTGAGTCTTTACACAGTTATTTATATAAACAATACCTCATCACCAACCAAATGGACCAGGGAATACATTTTCCGTTGATTTGACTCATTTGAGCGATATGAGCTTTGCTATAGGTTGAGATGTTTGGATGATTTTGTGGTTTTTGTGGTTTTGTGGTTTTGTGGTTTCGCGCAGACAAATAGATTACCTAGATGCATTCATGGATAACGCAAGTACCTAGGTATGATTGTCTCTGCATGCATAACAATTTCACCATATACTACCTAGGTAGGTAATTAAACATGGTTATCCCGCAACCAGCAAGCCGCAAGGTGCAATAATAATAATAGCAATAGCAATAGTGGCAGCCAAAGCACACCTGCAGCATAATCCATTCATCACCCTTTGCACATAACCATAACCATAATCATAATCATAATCATAACACCGAACGAACGAACCCAGACATCTGCCAAGTGAAAGTCTCAATTATTACTAGGTAGGGTGGTAAGGTAGGAGGATGGTAGGTAGGTAGGATGGTAGATAACTCCTCTCAATTATTACCTAACCTTAGGTATACTGGATGTACTAGGTAGGTATACTTCTTCTCTACTGGTATGCGGTATCTAACGAGAGAGACCTTTTTACCTACATCAAAGAAGACCTCGATGAATGAATGTGTTTTTGGGAGATAGCTAATCTTTAATAGCTTCAACTTTATCAAAAAAGAATACAATTAATTGATTGGTTTCTTTATCATATAATCTTCTTCTTCCTCTTCCTCTTCCTCTTCTACTTCTTCTTCTTCCCTTTTGGGTGTAAATCTTTCAATTGATATACCTATCTATTCATTCCTCCCTTCATTATCTCTTCTTCTTCTCCTCTCCTCTCCTCTCCTCTCCTCTTCTTCTTTTCTCCCCACCAAATAGGACAAGCCGCCATCATTTTTTTTTATTGTCGGTTGCCGTTAACGTTCCGTTATCATAAAATAAATTCTACCTACCTACTACTTCGTACCTCGCATTCTACAAGTCGATCAATTAATTTATTTAAGCTCAATTTCTGGTCCTCTAACTTTAATTACCTATTTCACTGCAAACAGTCAGTAAACTCAGTACAATTAGTTATCTTCTTAATTCATTCATTCATTCATTCATACATACATACATACATACTTTCTCTTCAATTGTGATTTTATTTCATCTTTTAAACTCTCGTTTTTACTCAATTCCGGATTCATCAATCAAATGCTGGTCCAGCATATCTCGATACCTTTGCAGCTTTTATAGCTTTTCCACCTCGATCCGGCCAAATTTCCTACCACACCTCATATCCATTAAAATCCTCATCTTCTGCCGCATGAATGTCCCTGACCAACCTGAGAATTCATATTTGGCTTTGCAGACCAGCTTAGCAGAAAATTTACCACTAAAGAGCAAAGTTATGAGATGGCGCCCAAAGGAACTCGACGGAAGAGTTTAAGTCTCCTTTCCAGAACTTCATTTTCAAACCTCGCGCATATAAACACAGACATCAATAATGGCAGCACAGGTGAAAAAGACCAGAAGGACAAGAAGAAATCAGGAAAGAGAGGTTCAATATTCAGCAGTCTGACACCCACGGTACATGTCGATTCGGAAAATGGAAGCAATAGTCCTGTTAAGGCCGACGCCCATTCACCAAAACTGCGACCTCGTACATTGCAAAAAGGCAGACCAAGTTCATTATTCGGTTCCTTAGGGAGAAGATCTATGACAGATGTGGACGAGGAAAAGGAGATTACGGGCACGACTCCTGAATCTCCTGAAGAGGAATATCACTATCTTGCTGCCGGTATCATAAATGCAAGTAGTGCGATTTCGATACTTCACCATGGAGAAGTTCAGACGACTAGCTCGATGTTCAGGAAGAAAAAGGAATACCTTGTACTGACGGATACACACTTAATACGATTCAAGAGCATGTCACGAGCGATAGAAGTATTCCCCCATATACAACCCGCGCACTTGCGACAATCTCACCGCCAATCATCCACGGCATCGATAGGATCGCTACAAGAGGTACAATCTCAAGCTTCGCATACATCGACGGAGGGCGAAAACAGGATCCCTTTGGGTCAGATTGTCACAGTATACAAGATGGAGGATGGGCGACCATTTTTCACAACAGAGGTCGTATTTTTGGACGAGGATTACCATGGAGTAGGGTCCATTCAGCTTATGCTGCATGATCCGAAGGAGGCAGATCTATGGTCCACTTCAATAAGAGCAGCTGCGCAGAAGGCCAGGCTTATGATGCCGGAACCATACCCCGAACGAGTTGTCCGTTATCTTGTTCAGACCCTGGAGGGGGTGGATGACTACGATTCGAATCATTTCCAGGTTTTCCGGGTTATCAAACGAGCTCCGTTGGCAAAGAGCACACGCTCGTCTTCGGACGACCTTCAAAAACTCGGTTCGTCAGTGTTCTATATGGTTGTTGGTATAAATCGATTGCATTTGATACCCCTGCCCGATTTTAGCCTGCCTACTGGGGCCCATTTTCATCCAAAATCAAGTCGAAATGCGTACGGCCTCGTATCCCTGGTTGCAATGAACGTGCAGTATTCTGATGACCGGTTTGAGCTTGCATTCAGGTGAGTTTGAGTCCCTTAACGTACTGCGTACTTCGTATTCGTCCCCCATACATAGTTACTCGTGCGTTGCATTTGCCATTTGACGGTCACGAGTGGTATTGTCTGTAATCAGCATGGCGTTCCGGCTAGAATATTAATTGAGACAACTTCAAGTGCTGTCGTACGAAACATATCTATATGCTTGCATTTATTTTTAGGACCCCTACAACCAGAAAATGTGTATCTTAGCAAAAACTACAAGCACAAAGACTAATACTAGCATAGAACACCTCTCCAACAAGTCCAAATGCTCGAGTTAGCAGCCTCAGCTACGCACGATATTGCCGTCGTCATCTTTCAAGCAATACAGTATCTTAAGCCAGCATGGCTAGACTACAACTTCACATTCAACGGGCCTAGACGCCTGCTGGAATCTGGTGGTATTCCTCTAGTTCAGGAAGAAGAGGAATATGGATGCTTTGATAGAACTCTTGTTGCCTATTGCATGGCCTACAATGTAAGCTCCTGCTTTTGTGCTAGTGATTTCTATCTGGCTGACATAATTAGTGCAACCCTGTGAATATAAAATATGCAGTAGATTGGAATGTTGAGGATGCTCCGGAATTCCGTCTATACCCTCCTGCTATGACGGCTAAGTACACGATTTATGAACTTCTCGCTATCTTTAGGTCTTTACGATATAACGAATCCTTTCGCTCCATTTCTTTCGCAGATATTGATCTTCATTGTATGCATGGGGCCGTGGATTCCTACGGCATAGATCATGTCGCGTGGACTACTCGAGTAGGTGTTGCGATAGATACCTACTTCACTATGAAGCCACAGGATGGGTCGCTATTATACCAAGAGATTCAAGCACTTGCTTTAAAGTCACTACAGCTTCGAAGAGTAGATTTCAGTAATGCTCTTCCCAGAAGAAGACCTAAGGATACTTTTGATGATGAAGGTGGTGTTCTTCAGAAAGATCCAGGTTGCGAAATCACCACAGCACTGATGCCGTTGTGCCGCGCCCAGCTAACCAATGTCAACTGGATTATTCTGAACGGAATTGAATTGGGAGAAACAGATCTTGATGCTGTGATTCCCGCACTAAACAATCCAAAGGCCGAGATTAGGGCAATTGAGTGCTCGCGTTGTGGGCTGAGCGATCGAGGTATAATGCAACTTCTAACACATCTGGAGCGACAAAACCAGACACTGGAGTGCATCAATATATCCAACAACCCCGGGAGGGTTCTTCTTGAACGGTTTCAAGTATCCATGAGCCGATTTTCGCATGTACGTAAGCTCGACCTATCAATGATCACTCGTACTTCTGGCGACCAACCTCTATTTGTCCCTGAAGTCATGCTCTCTTGGAGACTGGAGGAGTTGATTTTGAACGGTATTCCTGTAAGTTTATTCTCTCAATTCTCAAGCTTCTCGCTAACTTGACAGGTAAACGATCAAACTCTGGATACCATTTCAGCCTACCTTACAAGTGATATGTCGCATGGACTTCGCACCTTACAGATGGATCAGTGCAATCTGAGCGGATCGCATGTTGCTCTTCTCATGAGAGCTATGACTCATGTCGCGGGTGAACCTCGTGACTTGGAACTTCACGTAAGTGCTAACCGACTCGAGAAAGGAATAAGTGATTTCGTGAAAGCTATCAAAGAAAACTACACCCCAACCAAACTCGTGGTTCGGATGATTGAATTCACAAAAGAAGAGCACTTCAAACGATTATTAGAAGCATTGCGCACTAATACTACGATCCAAGTCCTGGATATATCGAAAGCATCACTTCCATATGACGCAAGTCCGGAGACGTGTGAAACCATGCAGAGAGTTTTTGCCGAGAATACCACACTGGAAGACTTGGATATATCGGGAGAACAGGCACATCTCGAGGTTACACGATTTGGAATTGGGTTGAATCAAGCATTGACTGGTCTGAAAAAGAACAACACTTTGAAGTCTCTTCGCATAGAGTATCAAAACTTAGGTCTGGAAGGGGCGAACACCCTATCTTCTGTCTTGGAGGAGAATAGAGGCCTTACGCATATTTTCTGCGAGCACAACGATATCAATCTCCAAGGTTTTACGATACTTGTCAATGCGATTGCAAAAAATCACACCGTTCTGGAAGTGCCATATATGCAAGACGATCAAGATATCGCCATGAAGCGAATGAGCGCCAGCATGATGGATTCACGCCGTGCCACTAGTGCCTCAGGCCGTGAAAATCACCATGTGAAGAGTTCAGTCAAGCGGACATTGAAAAACTTTGGTGTTGGGGTTGAGAAGCCTGTGAAACAAGAGTTGACTCCTCAAGATGTCGATCAAGTGGTCAAGGTATTAGCGGAGAGGTGGAATACGGAGATGAGAAGGCTGTCCATGTTTCTAGAAAGAAATAGAAACATCGCAATGGGCGTTGAAGGATACGATCCTGTTGAGATTCTAGGCGAACATGCAATGCGTCCTACAACAGCGATGAGTGAACGGGGAATCTTAGAACAGGTTTTGAGCAACACGACTCCAAAAGTCGAACTTGGTAATCCCGTCGAAATTACCAATGATCGTTTCTCTGGCATGACACCGTTGGCGGAAGTGGTTAATCCTATGGAGATGAAGATGGAGAAGCCGGTGGATGAGCGGGATAATATCCAGTTCAAACGTATATCTTACAAACGCAGTAAGGATGGGGGCTTGTTACCCGACCTGGGATCTCTAAGCAACGAGAAGATGTTCGAGTTTGACGAACCGGAAAATGCTCCTCTTAAATCAAAACGCATATCATACAAACGCAGTAAGGATGGAGGGTTATTGCCAGAATTGGGAACTTTTAACAATGAGAAGATGTTTGAGTCTGAGGAACCGGAAAACGCCCATCTTAAACCAAACCGCATGTCTTACAAACGAAGTAAGGATGGAGGCTTATTGCCCGACTTGGGATCTTTAGGCAATGAAAAAATGTTTGGGTTGGACAGTGGATTGTTCGAACTGGAGTCTTGATTGTATTCATTAAGATCGGATTCTTCGCGCACGGTGGATTATACTTTGCATTTGGAAACGGAGTTAGGAATCGGTTTACTCATATTAAAAGTGGAAAGCGAAAGCATAGTTGTAAGCATACATGTCACAGAATACAGCGAGTAACAAGGAAGGAAAGGAAAGGGACTTTCTTGCTTGCTTGATTTATTTATTATCTGTTCAGGGTTGGATTAATGGAAGGGCTGGAAGTGCATAACTGTATATGGAGGAATGGAATGGATGGATGGACGGATGCATGGATGGATGGATGGATCACCAGGATGGAAGGATGGAATGGTTGGCGGTATGCAATCGGGATGCAATCATTGGATTGGGTGTCTATACAGTCTACACTACACTACAGGACGGAAAGCGGAGACCACCGGGGCCCTTTTTTAAGGAGTAATCGTGCATGCCCGTGCATGCCCGGGCATGCAATGCATCATTCATTGTTTGGCGTTGGAAGATGGGGTATCGGGGCGTTTGGGATGAGATTTTTCTTCTTATTGATTGATTGATTGATTGAATAGAGCGAGGATTTTTTTTTCCTTCTTTTTTTTAAAACGCACGCATAAGTTAAATAAGTTGGGGGAAAGGGGGGGTGGGTGACGGTTGGTTTTAGCGAGGATTAGTTGGGTTCGGTGGTGGTGATGATTTGAAGCATGGTTTGCGCGTGTGAGGCTCTGGGATGGTTGGTTGGTTGGTTGTGTGTTGGTTGTGTGTTGAATATATTCGGAATTGTGGGGCGCGTGAGAGAGGAAGGGGAAAGGGGAGGGGTGCCGAGGATGGATATACCACTTGAGTAGTAGTAGAGTATGTAACGAATGAAATAAGATGATATGGAACCATAGAACAGCAAGTCTAGATCAATACCTATGCACTGCACACTTTATACTTTCTTCACTTTGTCTTCATGTCTTTTTGTCTTCTTGTCTTTAATAAATTGGGAGCATTCATTCATTCATTCATTCATTCATTCATTCATTCAAAGTAGGACTTTGACATCCTCTTCAGGATAAATAAAAAGAATCTATTTCTTCATTCGGCCCAAAAAAAAAGAAAGAAAGAAAGAAAGGAAAAACTCCTCCCAAATGCGCATACCACCCATATTCATTCATATTAGATACATACCATGCTATGCCACGCCATACCATGCCATGCCCCGCTCGCCTACAACGCCCACTCATTCCTATCATCCGCCGACGTAACAAAGGGCTCGTCAATTCGTTTAATGGCAAAGTCGCTACAGAGGATACTTTTGAAATTTCGCGCGTTAGCAAGAGGCACGTATCGTACGTATGTATGTATATCCATCCATCACACTCTCGACTCTCCTCTCTCCTCTCTCCACTCCCCACTCCCCACTCCCCACTCCCCATCTTTCCCTCACAAGAAATAGATAGGTAGAAGAAATAGAAGAAACAGAATAAATAAGAAAAAAAAACTCACCACGCACTCGCCACCAAGCCATCCAACTCCGCAATCAGCGCCTCCCTCTTCGCACCCATCACCATGCCCTTACTAATCAACATCTGCACCTCGCGAATGCGCTTCGCCCTGCCCACGCCCACCTGATCCATGACCCTCTTCCCCAAGCAATCACTATGAAAAGCATGTTGGCACGGGAAAACGAAGAACTGACGACTCAGCAGCGGCAAGGTGCACACGTAACATTTTTCGCCCGGCTCCACAATCGCGTAGCGTTGTTCCAGGGCCGCAATGTCAATTTTGATATTCTTAGCCGTCTGCGAGGATTCGTCCATTTCCTTCTTGAGGGCGTCGACGTTGCGGCTGTAGTCTTCGAGGGCGGCGCAGATTTCTTCTTTGAAGTCGTCGATGACGACGAAGTCGGGGAAGAAAGGGATGAGGTCTTCGATTTTGAGGAGATCGCAACGTTTGAGGAATTCGATGGCGGTTTTGATGCCATTTGATTGGGAGATGACTTTTTTAGCCACGGCGAGCCAAAGCTTCTTCCGTAATTGGGGGTTGGAAAGGGGGCGGTCGGCAACGAGGGAGGCGAGATCGATTTCTGAATGTGCGAGGGCAAGTTCTACTGCGTGTAGATATTGTCCCATGGTGCTATAGATGTGCACACATGATTGAACTCGTGAGTGTTGAATGCAGAGTCGAAGAGCAAAGTCTGAATCAAAACTTGGTTCGTCACCTTGTGATTCGAGGTATGAGAGGAGAGCCGATTCATCTTTTGATGGATGAGAGGCATATATTGATATTAGTGTATTATGTACGGCAGCGTCGGTTGAGTTTAGGTGATTGATGACATGTAGGAGATAACGGATGGCTTGATTCTGTGAAAGGGGTCCTTGAAAATGTCGGTCGTAATTTAGCAAGGCAGGAATGAGGTTCCGCGGCTTCAAGTCCGAGTGTCTCATCAGAATATCGACAAGATCAGTGGCCACATGCGTCATGAGTCCACTACTGTACCTATAGAAGATCTCGGGTGCTGTCTGCTTCTTCAATACATCCAGTGCCTCCTTCCAACGTTCTCTTTGAATCCAATAAGAGAGAACATAATTGTAATCATTTACAGCAGTGGCGAAGAAAAGAAGTTCATCTTCCCTGCCATGACTGCTGATTATATCATAGGTAGTCTTCTTGTCGAGGTCATTTTTGTACTTTGTGGCAAACTCCTGGTATTCAGTTCGAATTGTGTCTAGTTGATTTCTAGTCTCCGTGGGATTCAGATTTTCAGATAATTCAGCTTTAGTGATGATCGTATCATCAAGCGAGTTAAGCTTCGACATGAAAATCTCTACCAACCAACTCGCAATCATAATACGTTGCATTATTGAGGCCTTTCTGTATGTTGTAAGTTTCGTAAGAAGGTACTTTCGTAAAGCATCTTGTTGATCATTATCAACGAATGTGAGTGCAACTTGTTCAAATGGTTTGCTGCTCTTTCCATATACTCCCGCAGCTTCAAGATATGAGCCTTTACTAATGAGGTAGTCACCAGATGCTGTAGCTACAGCATCCTTCTGAGCTGGGCCTCTGGCATAGCGCAAGGCTGCATCAAAATGTTCAGTCTGCAGCATGACTTTCCATACATCTCTATCCTCGTCTGTGACAACAATTTCATAAATTTCTTGGGTAGTGAAGAGCCAAAACGTATTCTTCTCTTGGTCAGCGAACAGTCCAAGTGCTTGCTGACCAGGTTCCAAGACCACTTGATCAAATATTACTCTGTCATCTAGTCGATTGACCGCAACAACACGCCCCCCAATCAAATGAAGAATATGCCATTGAGTCAGCGCAATCGAATCAATTGAGTCCGAAACTGGCTTCTTGCGACCCATCGAGTTCTCTGAAGCTGGTAACTGAGATCTAGGCAACAATTTTGCCTCCGCAAATAATTTTGTGCCTAAATCCGAGGTTGCGGGAGTAGTCATTAATGTCCCATAGTATACACCCTGTGATGATAGCCATGCAAAGGTACGATCTGGGGTCAAACTTTCCATGGACGCGGAGTCGGGATGATTTGGAGACACCACAAGAGAAGAAGCTGCAGTTGTAGATATCCTTGACAATTCATGGACAGTGGGTTGCTCCGTCTCGAAAAGCCGTGTAAATATTGATGCACCTCCCTCATGTGCGACCCGGCCAATCTTGCCTATTAAGTGAAGAACCCGACTTTGTGTAGCTATCATTACTCGTCGAACCTCTTTGGCGTCAGGTCTACCGGTAACGAGATCCACCCATAATCCAGTAACAGGTCCATCTGGGAGCCTCATAAGCGCTTTTAAGTACTTGTCCTCCTTCCGGTAAAATTCTGTAGCAGTTTCGATATACCCCTCATAAATCATTCCATCGGAAGTTCCAATTAGTATCTCCCTGGTCGAAGACGTTGGTAATGAGGGATTCCAAGCAATACATTCTATCGATACGCCTCGCAGTCGTGAGAGAGGTCTTGGTTGTCTTGATTGTGTATGGAGGTAATAGTTTTCCCCCTGGGAAGTACATATAATCAGATGTGAAGCTGTTGGGTCGAGGAACATGCGTCGTATCACTCCAACCTCCGAGGTCTTCTTAGGTAGGTCAATATCTAAATCAACGGTCAGTCAACGGATTCGACAGACAACAAGTGTGCAAAATCTCACCATCTATATCTGCAGGATTATCCAAGTCGATTCGGAGAATCCTGCCGTTTGAAAGTGCCAAAACCAGGACATTGTTTGCGACTTGCGCCGCTACAAAGTCGGAGGCTATGGAGAATTGAAGCTGTACTTTCTCGACATTAAATATTGGAAGTGCAATCTCATTGAGATCTTGTAGATTTCGTGCGGCTACGTAGCCACTTGATGGGTCGAGAGCCATCCGTCGTTATTGTATAATTTACCTCATAGTCATTAAGCCCGAGGCTGTCATCTGCTGTCCAAGGCTGGCAAGCCATAGCTTCAATCTGCACACGATGATTTAGTTGGGGACCGTAATTGATACACGTGATACGTAATCACATGACGATAATATTCTCGGTCCTTTTGAAGATCACGGCATATGTAGGGTCATATCTCGTTGTCGTTATACACAATGAAGGATACGAGGTTTTCTACGTTGCGGGTAGAGACATTTCATCATTATGGATGCAGTGTCCAATACAGCATCGAAGTTTAGCAATATCCAACTTTGAGGTTCCTCCCGGTTAAAATGTTCCTCGTAAGTTCAACTAAGTTTCAGACCCCAAGAGAGACGATTTATCTTATTGAACTGTCGTCCCCATCCAATGATGCCTTATTGTAAACATTACCAGCCTTGGTTACTGCCGATCTTACTTCCGTGAAGGCCGAATAATGTCTAACACCAGAGAACTCTGATGTCGCCTCGTTGATCTGTTACTCGTGAGATCACCAATGCACGATGGATTCCACAGCATGATTCAACTCGTATATCGAATTTGGATATATTTCCTGAGCTTACGAACACTCTTAGTAGTACTGGTACGTATTCGTCTGAGGTCGTTAACATCTGTGACTCTGTCCGTACTTCCTGGAGGTTTCCGGAAGAAGGTAAATACCCTCTCCCGGTCCTCCCACTAATAACACTGGGGTATTCCCAGATGCCTGCTTCAAGCATGATCGCAATAATCTATATCGGCGCAACGACTTGGTAGCATAGTAGTCTATTTCTTGAGCCGACCATTTTTGTTCATCTGTGCGGAATCATGATTCATGAATAATACGAAGACAGACGTCGGCGAGAAATCTTTGAAGAAGCCTTGGCCCTGAAAGGCTGGAACTGAGTTACGAGCACAGTAACATCTGCGGCGTTGAGGTTTAACCACATTGACGATATGTTCCATAGCCGGGAGTAGAGAAAGGTCGTATAAGGTTCCTGCGGCTCTTGGAAGTTGGAAAGTCAAAGTGTTACTTGGGAACCGAGGTCTCATCCCCCCTGAGCCAAATATCAAAACAATGTTTATGATATATTTCGATTTGCGGGGGCTTCACATGCTTCTGACTACCTATATTGAGATCAGTATGTACTATGAAGGAAAAGTTTGTTCAAGGTGATGATAGGCTAAGAAATATTGACAGACAGGGGATATCGAGGTAATATTTTTCTTTCTTTTCCCCAGGTCAGGGTTATTTGAAATACCTAGTACGCCAAAGATCATTTCGTTTTCAGCATGATCTTCAATATATCTGAAGACATGAGGTCACCTGTCTGAGTTCATCTGAAGGAGAAATAAGATTCCCCTTACCGATACTCGTTTCATGCCATTCTTAATTTCCTTTCCTCTCAATGCTATTGCTGATGGCGTAAGTCTTGTCAAACAAAGGAGTCGAAACGAATATACCGGAAACCATCGTTGGACCTGAGTCGAAAGAACCTGTGCGGCTTTCAAAGTCAACGTAAACTTAACTTTCCCAAAAATCATATCCATACATTAGTAGTAGTACGGTGTGGAATTTGAATTCACAACATGGTTCCTTTTTCCCGGTAGTAGACCAAGTTCAATGCTAATACTCTAGCGAATGATATCATTGGTCAAGAATGTTTCCAAGTTTTTGTCAGTGCTTGCGAGACCCTTGAGGTTTCATAATTGATCTAGGTAAGGTTGTTAGATCATCGCTTATGAAGTTATAATTATTAAATAAAATATAAGTTGAAAGTTTTTATAAAAGGATAACAATTTTGAATACAATTATGATAATTAGTTAATTATACTATTATATTAAACTTTTTATAATATCATTATTTAATAAATAAATGTTTATTAAATATAATTTTTATTTATTAACTTTAATAATTCATCTTCAAGCGAACGCCTATTGGACAATACCACTCAACCCTATGTCAATTTTCAAATAAGATCACCCTGATTGATATCCAATTATGGGTATTGACAACGGCAAATGACCCTTAAAATGCTGCGTAGTATCTTTCTTGTTCATCAGTGATCACATCAATGATTCTCAATTCCTCGGCGATTACTTTTGGGCCTTTTCACGTTCGTTGGGCTCGCTGCTACTACGTAGATATGAATGTTTGTAGTTGTGGAGTTTTGGTTGGAGGCCACAGAAAAGAATGATCCGAAAAAGATAAACTTGTGTGTGATAAGCTGCAGCCTGCAGGATATCGCCGCCGCCGAAATGGTTGGTACGTCTAAGCTAATAAGCTAATTACTGTATACGGTAGTTTAGCGAGCTCCTCGGCGTATCCAGGTTCATTGCTGTTGATACGAGTTGAACTACCTACTCGAAGAAAAGAACTACATATTTGTTATATTGCTAGGCATTATGTAAAAGGGTGAAATTTCTGGATGAGTATAATGTACCGTAAAGAATATTCAAACAATATGATCTTAATTAGATGAGAAAACAGCTCTCACTTTCCATCATTCTTCCCATCTCTTTTTTCCCCCCTTGCACCAACGAAAGGGATTCGCCTTAGGTAAGGCTAAAATCCCTAAGGCGATGATGTTACCTAGGTATTTTTCCGAACCACACCCCCCTGGACCATGATTGGCGCGCACAAGGGATGTTGACCGACCAACTTTGGGACGTTTCATAACTCTCTACTAGGTAGGTAAAAGATAATCAGCGACTATCAAACGCTTCGGCCCATCCATGTAAGAAGTTAAGAACCAATTGTGAGGTGAAGATCGGGGCCATCTTCAAGATGACCAAAAGTTGAGACACATGGGATATCTTTGTTAAGGAAGAGAGAGAGAGAGGCAAAAGGATTTCAACAAATAAGATTTATAGAAGTATTCAACTTCATTATTGATCTGACTACTTGTTGCATGGTAGGAATTCTTGCCAGCGCATACCTAGGGTCAGAAGAATCTGGTAGAAGTCGTAGCTGATACAGTGATACTGTACAATCTTTTGGGAGTCGGGACCAATGCAATACCTAATGTCTTTCTTGTCTTATCTAAAAGTGGGAATAAACGTAGTAGAGTAGGTAACGTAAGTACAGATTATTGTACTTGGTGAGAATCCTTAAGCATTGGATCTGATCTTGCTTCAGTTATATTAATCATCCTTCATCATTCATCATTCATCATTCATCCTTCGTCCGTCTTGCTCCTTTTGCTCCAAAGCCCAGAGAAGACGTATGTCAAGAAACATTAGCAGCGATATTTTAATCAATTTGATGATGCCTTCCTTATCTTCAAGTTCCAACCCTCGAACTTTGGTTTCCCTTTGAGTCTTTGGTCTTGAATCTTCCCCCTTCCCCCTTCCACCCTCCCTCGTAAACCAAATCCTTCACCTCACCTGATCTAGATGATTCGGTTTTGCTTTCCCTTTCCCGAGAACATCTTGAAATCATCTTGCAGGTTTACCGAGTAGAGAGACATGGCATATTTTTGATGCATTTTAACAATTTTGGAAAGTTAGATTATGTTGATATGCTTTTCTTTAACTTGCAATTGGATGTATCATTATGATCTAGGGTTATTTTAGTTATCTACCTAGAACAACACTTTTTTTTTCTTCTTTTTTTTTTCCTTCCAAAGCTGCAGACAAGACAAGTAGCACGCACCCACCACACCCACCACACCCACCACACCTACCACATCCACCCTACTAAACTAATCATCATCCTCGCACCCGCAGGTAGGTCGGTAGGTACAAAAGTAGAAGCTAAAAGGTTCTCTGGGAAAGAGGGCTTTCAAATGGTAAATACTAAATAATGCATAATGATTTGACCCTTTACCATATTAAGTTAATCTCATTCTTGCGCCTTCCCTATTAGTAGATTAGTGCAAAATATGATTAATTAATCCTTGTTCCCTTTCTTTCATTCTCATCCACCCATTTTGAATGATTTTTCTGACTACGGAGTTACCTACTGCGTAGAGTACGGACTATCTCTTCTCCTCTTCTCCGTCGCTCGCCTCTTTTTTCCAATTCTCCACTCATACAAAACGTAGCGTGATATAGCTTACTTTGGCAGCCGCGTCCATGTTGTCTCAGACTCTCTTAGACTCTTATACTCTCATACTAATACTACCTATCTGTCAGTCTCTTAGAGAATATAATAATAATAATAAAACTACTTAGGTACTACTACTAAGTAAGCAAGTCGTCGCTCCTTCATTCAGCGAAAACCCTTGAAAGTGGAATCGGACTTTCATTATTATTTATATTAATTCTTTATTATTATTGTTATTGTTATTTTTCTCCGGAGAAATACAGAAAAATCTACTACCTACCTACCTAGTACAGAGCTCCTAGTACATACTACATCTATAGTACCTACCCACCCACTTCAACTCACATATGGGCACGTACTACTACTAGTCTACTACTACCACTCATCCCTCCCTCTGTCTCTCTCCTCAGTCGCTTCTTTAATCCCACTCTCAACTCCACAGTCCACAGTCCACAGTCCACAGTTCACAGTCCACAGTACACGCATCTTCGATAGATCTTATACCAGGTGCTATATCTATAAACTTGGTAAAATATCTAAGATCCTGGTAGATCCTGGAAGATCTACGAAGTATATCAATCAATACTCAAGAAGGAACGACGTATCTTGCAACACCATCATCGAGCAATTGAAGAAGCATTTGCACATACCGATACCTATCCCTCAAAAGAAATCCTAAATCGCTTCATTCACTTCAAACTCGCGACAATTGCTTTCAACCTTTTAAACTTCATTCAAACAGATATTAGCCATTTGTCCTATACTCTTCATCTATCGAATCAAAGCCTTCTAACTCGTCTTCCAAACAAGAATCATCTGGCCAGGTCTATTCACTCTCCAGTTCGCTCCTGCTGCTACAAAATCGAATTTTGTGTATTTAATCAACCACCTTCATGACTATTTAAAAATATCGACGCAATGGCAATGCTAGCTTCAAAGAACCCTTTTCCGGCATCGCTGGGTCCGTCTTCATCTTCCTTCTCCAATCCACAAACAGCCACTAGTCAATCAAGTAGAAGAGCGCCAGCCATGTTGGCCACCAACCAAACATTTGCGAGTCCTACAGAATCAGAGTTTTCAGATGTCGATGGCCCAGAGTCTGCGAAGAGATGGGATGAGGATCAAGTTGGAGATTGGTTGAGAAGCATTAACTGTGGTGACTATGAGAAGTTATTCAAGAAAAACAACATAAATGGCGAGAATCTCTTGGAGATGGACAAAGCAGTCCTTCAAGAAATGGGTATTGAAAAGATTGGAGATCGCGTTCGTTTATTCTTGGGCATCAAGAAGCTCAGGACGAAGGCGTATGCCAATCAGAAGAAGAGGAATAGGGTAAGTGATCTTTCACATTTCACTCGAGTAGATTGGAGTTGACGATTTTTATTATAGGATTCTTTTGCGACTCTGGAGACTTTTGCACACACCCCATCTTCTTCTGGCTCACCACGTCCTCCAAATTCTGGAAGCCGAAATATGCCTGCATCTACAAACAAGAGATTCTCAAGACAGTTTGATACTTTTGGTACCGCTACAGCAATTCCCGAGAACGTTAGCAAACCTGCTTCACGACCGGCCTCACCCCTTGCAAACTCTGAAGTTCGACCTGTACGACAACAACAGAGATATGGTATCATGAGCCCCGCAGAATCGATGAAGCGAGAACAAACTCAAGGATACTTCGGCGGTTCGAGTAATATTAGCATACCAGGAAGTGCTGCAACTATTTCCGGAAGACGTCCCACCACTCCATCAGACCCCACACAACCACAAATAGCTCGACTAGCTAGTAATCATACTCGAGCCAACCCGAGCATCGACGGCTCGCTCATGGCTTCACTTCCTACGAACCAAGATGTCATCAGGGTGATATCTTCCAAAGGTGTTACAAAGGTAGTCAAGGTTGCAGATTGTACTTCTTGTGATGAGGTAATGAGATTGACACTGAGGAAATTTGGTTACCGTGAGGACCATGATAGGAACTATTGTTTCTGGGTTCTTGCTGGTGTTGATCCGGATCCAAGCCAATGCCGTAGATTGCCAGAAGCTGAACTTTGGCGTATCATCAAAGATCAAAAGAGGGCAGAAAGAAATCGACTCATCTTGCGAAAGATACATGCAGGTGAACCTGGCGACGACGAATTGCAGCGAGCCGCCAGTATCGCGCTGGAGGAAGCTACAACAATTCACAACCGTGCTGTTGAAACATCCGATAACAAGCGCAGCCAACTCAAAGTCCAGAAAATGCTCGGAGAAACCTGGAATGATAACCTTCAGCACCCATTATCACCTGCTTCGTTTCAGTCATCTGGATCCCACTTGTCTATCACCGAGAGGGAACGCAATGTTTACAATACGGCTAAGGACCTTGAGAGACCACTACCAGCTGACTCTAGAGAGAGTTCAAGGCATAAAGCGGGCAAGAAAGGTGGTCTACGCACCTTCTTTGGGCAGAGGCCTCCAAGTGAATTGATCACATCGGATTTGACGACATACTTCCCCGATCATCCTCGTGAAGAGATTGATCGTACTGCCAGACTCTCACTGCGTAGATCTACTCGTCTGAGTAAGGTCAACAGCCGTTTGAGCGTTGCCAGTAACCTGAGCTTCGCTTCGAGCATTGCTGATGCCCCTCCAATGCCAACAATTGCCGATTCTTGGCTCACGGGTAATAGCCAATTATCGAAAATCAGACCTCTGGACCTCTCAAGAGCAAACGGTAGTAGGTTCAGAGACTCAGTGGCTTCTTCGGTGCTCGACATTGTTCAAGAAGAATCGCCCACGGAACCAAATCGCAAATCTTATGTCTCCTTTGCGACTGACAGCGGATCTGACACTACCAATGTTAATGTGACTGCTGATGATGGAAGTAGCGTGAGGGACAGCTACTTTGAGGATGGCAGCACTGAAGCCGGAGATTCTCTCAAGGAGATCACTCAAGCGCTTAACAATGATGGAGAGGAATTGGACGAGGAATTGGAGAGTTTCTTACAGGGCGACTCTTGGGACGATAGCAAATGGATGAAGGGTGCACTAATTGGCCAGGGTTCCTTTGGTAGTGTCTTCCTGGCTCTCCATGCTGTCACGGGTGAACTCCTTGCGGTCAAGCAAGTTGAGACACCTTCACCTAGTACAGACAGTAAAAATGATGCTCGCAAGAAGAGTATGATCGATGCTCTGAAACGTGAGATCAGTTTCCTTCGTGATCTACAACATCCAAACATCGTCCAATACCTCGGAGCAAGCTCATCCGACAATCACCTCAATATTTTCCTCGAATATGTCCCTGGTGGTTCCGTTCAAACTATGCTTAACTCTTATGGAGCATTGGGAGAGCCTCTGATTCGAAGTTTTGTGCGACAAATCGTTACTGGTCTGGCTTATCTCCATGGTAAAGATATCATTCACAGAGATATTAAAGGTGCAAATATCCTTGTCGACAACAAGGGTGGAATCAAGATTTCCGATTTTGGAATCTCGAAGAAAATCGAAGCTTCAAACCTTCTCAATGGACCTGGCAATAACAAGAATCGTCCTTCTCTACAAGGATCCGTATTCTGGATGGCACCTGAGGTTGTCAAACAAACCGCCTATACACGCAAAGCAGATATTTGGTCACTCGGTTGCCTCGTCATTGAAATGATGACAGGTACTCATCCATTCCCCGATTGCTCACAACTACAAGCTATTTTCAAGATTGGCGGTGCAAGAATCAGTCCTACGGTACCAGATGAGGCCAGCTCCGATGCAAAGATCTTCTTAGCATCAACCTTTGAAGTTGAGCATACCAAACGACCAAGTGCTGATGATTTGTTACTCAGCCCATTTTTGAACCCAATCACTTGATTAGGTTTTGGTGTATTTCTTACTTTTGAAACACCTGTATTAATTCAGTATTTGCTTCAATTGCATTGCAAGCGCTGGACATTGCATCGCATTGGAGTTCTTACTTTCAGCATATTCATTTTCTTGTACACATTTTTTCTTTTTTTTTTTTTTTTGATGTCGTAACGAGATACGATACCCAAAGGTCCCTATGGATTTAGGCATAATAAGGGTACTTAACATAGACGCATGTATGACGGAAGGGATGGAACTGTGATATCACTGGTTGGTCTCTTCTCTTTGGGGCTAGCAGGTACATTTTAGGAGGAATGGTAAAATGAAGGCGAACATTATGGAACAATGTATCGAAGGGAAATTGGAGGCTGGAAGATATGAAAAAGTGAGCTATTGAGCTATCCAAAGTGTACAAATATAGGGGTTGTGACAGATATGAATATCATGATTCAAGACTTTACAAATGTGTTAAATTATCCTTTGACTTTGCCTCCATGTGACTTTTGAAAGATGATGTTTCTAGGACAGTACGGAGTAGATGAAGGCATATCATTTAAAACCCATCCAACCCAACCACCTTCCCCTCTTCCATATCTTCCTCCCATATCCATCACCGCCATCTCGCCACTTCCCCTCGTCAAATTCCTCGGGGATAAAAAGCCTCATCACGTCCCTCACGTAAGATACATCCATGCCCTTGGCAAGGGCATCGCGAATGCCGCGGTTCATGCGGTGGATGTATTCGGGGTTGGGGGCGGAGGGGGTCGTGCGGTAGGGGTCGATGTAGGTTAGGGCGTGGAGATGGTGGGTGGGGTTGGAGGGGGAGGGGGATGAGGGAGAGGAAAAAGGTGAGGAGGGTGTGTGGGGTGTGTGGGGTGTTGGAGATGAGAGGAGGATAATTGGAACATGGATTTTGAGGTATGCAAAGGGGACGCCTTCGTCGTGGTCGA
>NGKG01000025.1:268699-323537 GCA_002162505.1 Myriosclerotinia scirpicola | reverse complement strand
GGTGTTGGGTGTTGGGTGTTGGGTGTTGGGTGTTGGGTGTTGGGTGTTGGGTGTTGGGTGGAATGGGAGGTGAGGGGAATGGGAGGTGAGGGGAGTGGTGATGGTGATGGTGATGGTATTGGTATTGGAAGGTGTTACGCTACGGCCTTGACCTTAAAGAAATAATTCACCAATACATATATAGGTACTCAGCCGTTATTCACACACTAGCGCTATTGATTGGTAAATGCCACACTGTAACAAACTTCGGTTGATATCCGAAGTGAGTTTCCAAAGTGAAGGAAAGTTTGATGTTCCATTTATTAATATACGAGTACAAGAAAGAGAAGAACAAAATAATATATTATGCTTTTTTATAGGTACCTACCTACCTAGGTAAAGACAAAGATGTACTGAATAGGCGGCCGCGAAAAAAATTGGATTTGAATTTGGTTTGATTTGATTATTGTTACCTAGGTATTATTAAAGAGGTTCAAGAGATTTCTGTATGGTGTACTTCCAGGGTTCTAACAGTGTTTTTGTGTAGGTAGGTTAAACAACTCTCAGAGAAATATAAACAGGTTTGAATAACGCTAGGTGACTACATCAGATCAAACCTTGGAAGCGAACGATCTTTTTTCTAGCCTTTTGACGCATTGCGTTTGGATTAATCCCATTAATTTTGACCGCTAAGGTTATCATCTTTCTATGTTCTAGAGTATAGTGATGGGCGCGCAAACATCTCTTCATGATATTCTTCTGTCTACCTATTGTTTTTTATACCGCAGGGTTTTTTACCTGTCGTCTCAGAACAATGAATTCTAAATCAATACAAACTTAAACAGGAGGGTCGAAGAGGATCGAGGGTGAAGAAGGCTTACTCGTGAGAAAACCATTGAGTGACTTGGTGGAAATTTACCACATCATGAGCACTACGAGAACTTGGGCACTGATAGAGCCCAAAATAACCTTCCACTGCAAGTCATATCCTGCAGCAAATGCGAGAAGTACTTGCAAGATCTTGATGATTTCTGCAGATTGAAATATTGCTGAAAGTTGCTCGGGATCCAAAATAGACGCCAACCTGAGCCACACCACGGAAGAGATATCTGAATATGCACGAAAAGGTCAAGACCATTTATCATAGCAAGATTCCAGGATAGTACTGAAACAACCAATTTGTTTCGTATCGCGAGGAAGCGCTCCCAGATAACGAAAGCTACCAGCGATATACCAGACAGAACCAACAATGCGATGACCACACTCGAGCTCCATGCGAAAGCAACGCTGGCTTCCTGAAGTGCAGCGACGAAGCAGACTGATAAAGCAAGGAATAGTAGAGCCCCAAGAGCATCGAGTCGCTGCGAGGATGAAATTGTAAGTTTGGACCGTTTCTCTGAATGATTATGATGAGAGAACGAGTTTAGGATTGCGATGATGTCAGTCAACAAAGTCAGCAGGTCTATCGGTAAGCTACAACTGTGTTAGAAATCACTGAACATATCTCGCGGTGGGATGTCAACTCACTTCACCCAAAACACCCATCTCCATGTCGCATGACTCGTCAAAGCGCCACCAACTAATGGTCCGATGGCGAAAGCAACTGCGGTGATAGTAGTCACAAGCGATACATTGGGAAATCCTCTGCTGGAACCGCCTCTGCAAGTATGACCATTGCCATATTATACATCCCTGCTCCGCCAATCCCCTGAAAGGCACGAAGAATGATTCTGTCAGATTAGCTGGAGTGCTGTCGCCATCGCTGTTAAAGAATACATACAGTTCTGTAGCTGTCTGAGCTCCTGCGCATGCCCCGGAAAAGATCATAAATATGATCACCGCCAGGGCAACAAATAACTTCCTTTCAAGAACATCGCTGAATTGGGCCCATGCAACCAGGAATCCTGAAGGGTTGGATGAGTAGATGCAAAGAAACCTTCAAAATGAACAAAACAAACGTACCCGTATATGTCAGCAAGTACGAGGTAATGACCCATGTACTCTGCTCAAAATCTCCAAGGTCGTTCGTAATGGCGACTAGCGCAGTGCTCACGATAGATACCTCCATGGTTGCGAGGAAAAGGCCGTGATGTGATCTTTGGTATCTATTAGTAGTACCTCAGAAAAAGAGAATGTCGATGGACTTTACCCTATAATTGCCCCATGAAATCTCCAGCCAGAAACATCTGCTTGGATGACTGCGCTTCTTGGTCCAGCATAGCGTCCAATGATTTGGCAACGGGAGACTTCGAGCTCTCTTTCTTGATCCCGTTGTTCTCTAAGAGACTAGACATCTTCCTCAGTGGATGGCGCTGTCAAGAGAAGTTGCTGAGTAGATCTATCGACAATTTTGGGTCTCTATGGTACTATAGGCTCAATTTCATAATGTATACAATTACTATAAGATGTAATACAGCAAACATAAAGTGAAATAGAGCAGTTCTGAGTAGGTATGTCGGATTCACCATTAATAGCTCACCCAGTCTATTTGCCCCTCTAAACTGCTTTGACTGTCTGTTCAAAGGATTCTATCCCCGACAATACGACGTAGGTGTTGTACAATTTATACTTATACTTCATCTAGTTATTCTAGTCACCTTCCTTTACATCCATCCACTCTTGTCTATAGTTGTCTAACATCACACTTCCTTGATATTGTTGTGCACCAGCAAAGTTCTTTATACTTTTTACTACCTTTACGGCCATTTGCCACTGGTTTGCACGCAAGAGATTTCAGCGAAGATAAGATGTCGATGCTTCAGTTCCCAGAAATTCTAATGTCGCCGCAGCTACCGTTTCCGCACAGGAAAGCCGCTGCTAAACCATATTATCCATGGCTCGGCTCAGGTACGACCAGAGTCCGTGTGAGCAAAAATTTCAAAGGACTCGTTGACCTATGATTCCGGGTATCGTAAAAATCATGTACAGGTTGATGGCGAACGCGATCAATGAAATGGCATGGTGGACCAAGCATAAGCTTGAGAAATCAGAGACATTTGAGACGCTTGCATACTTTGCTCCCTGTGACCGCCGATACAGCATGTTGCTTTTAGCTGCTATCAAAGCTGGATACAAGATACCACGAGCCTCTTTTCAGCCTCGCTAACTATTATACAGATGATATTTCCATCTCCCAGCTATCCAGTTGTCAGACTCACAAAGCTGTTGGATCGGCTCAAATTCTAAATCATATTGATGTCCAAGTAGTTTCGTATTGTATATATGTTGTCGCGTGGAGTTGCCGATCCATCCCACGAGATTCAAAGTCTCAAGAAACTTCTTGACGAAGAATATCAGCATTATCCATTCGATAAGATGTTTGAGTCCGCAAAATCAGAGCTCTGAAATGACCGAATTCCCAAAGCCCTTGATATAGACTTATGACTCGGTTGCGAGCTGGATCCAGCAGAATCAATTACCCTAGACGGCGTCGCTTCGGACATGAAATATATCAAAGAAGCCTCTGCCCAAATATTAAAGATATTATTCGGGGGCAGGCCACTCTTGAAGCCCACCAGTGACACCTTTACCACCAAGTTCGTGGGTTTGGGATGTATAGGACTAGTGAGATTGGAACTGCCCATAAAAATTTCCCCTATGGCCCTTGGGATACTAGAACCTGGAATATCCGGAAGCCTCATCCAAAAGATAACATGCAATTTTGACGACGACAAGACGACAACTATGAGGCTGTTATGGTCCGCAACGTCATATCTGAGGAGAAACAGGCCATTTTTGAGTTGTTTCCCTCTTTAAAAGACTACACTACAAAGAACATGTTCTGGCCAGATCCTCATCGATAAGGTTTCTTGGACTTGCCGAGGCAGTGTCAACAATCTCATCATACTAAGCAATAGAGTCACGGTAAATCCTTTGAGACACGAAGAATTAATATCATGCGCTTCATTAAGTCGAGTCTGCCATGATGTGCGGCACTGGAAAATCTAAACCTGCGTTGCTTGCTGAGCTGCTTGAAACTTAGTCTTCAGGCTCGGGTATACCGGATGATTTGTATGGCTTGGTGAGTGAATGTAACGATGAGTTTCCACCTCAGTCGTCGATCTCCAGATCCCACACTATTGTAATATCTTCTAGCAAGCAACTCTAAGATCAGTAAGAGGAAGTATTCAACGTGCGACTTCTATTCTACTTGAAATGTAAACAATTGGATTTTATTCTTATATTCATCCATGTGAATCTCATTCTACTTGCCATGCGAAATATTGGATTCCATTCCCACATTAATCCGCGTGGCCAATTTGAAGGACAAATAGATAGAGTTAAGATAACTTTATTTATCTAGCTAGATATGTGATGTCTGTGATGCACGGATATCCATGAGAAGTACGGGGCGATGAGGAAGGAATGGAGGAAGAGGCCTGTACCATCATTGCCAGCCTTCTATGGGAGAAACGCGCCATGTCCATATACATAGTCCAGTACCCAACATGAGTGTTAATTAGAAAGATAGAAATGGGGATCTGAAAAGGTGCGCATACCCAAATTCCAGTGAAGAGAAGGCCCTGTAGCTAGCCATAAACCGCCCATAAGTCACAGCGGAGAATCGAGTTTTCAACCCGAGGAATGGAATTACCAGCAACAACAGAGATCGGGACGGCTAGGGAGATATCGTGGAGTAAATTTTGATACAATTTTTATTGCTTAATGAGCACATACCACATAACCCAACAAGCTGGCTAGATGTTCAATATAGCTGATGCCCATGGAGGGCAGAGAAAATGCTCGAGTCCACGACATAAAATGATGAAGATGTGTTGGTTTTCCGGATGCTAGAATATATGAATAGCTATGTCTCATGATTTTTCCTTTGCGGATGAGAGGACTCTCTACGTTTCTAAATACGCAAGGCCATTATTGATTTTGGCCATTGCCGAATGTAGATGAGCGGCGTATGTGAAAAGATGAGGAATGGATTGTGCCTGGCAAGAGTGCACTTGCACCGAGTCAACAAAACAATGTAGACGCATCTCGCGGGCGCAAACGATCCAACAAATGAATACCCACCTGATAACAGGCCATGGCCATAGCAGTACTTCCGAGATACTAACCCGAATCAAGACATTGTAATTGTTACATATACATTATCAAACTGGGTTCAAAATACTCGTCTTGCGCTGAAAAGCATTGATATCTCTTTGCAGATTACACAATGAATCCGAATCCACTTCCCGTTTATTACAGTTATGAAAGTACGCATCGGGCTTATATCCAACAATTTCAGAGATATTATATAGTTTCAATGCGTTAAATTCAGGGGTGGATCGAGAACGAAGCGGCCTAGAAAGTTTTGATGGTTTGAATTTGAGAAGTCAACATAAAAAGTTGGTCTTTGCCCTTCGATTTAAGCTTTAGCTTTACACTTGTAAAGTAAATTATATGCGGAAAGAAATTCTTAAAGAATACCGAGATTGAAAATAGGGTGGAGTGGAGGTGCAGTTATCTTATAGATTCATGCTAAAACACTACCTAGTAAAGACTAAGGCAATTAAGCGAGTTCAAGCGAATATTTGCAGAAGACATGAAGAATGGTTGTGCAAGACCTTTAATGGGCAATTAGTAAATGCATATAGATTTCAGTTGTCACATCATGAGAAAAGGTTGCAACGGGTATTTTGAAAAAATTGATCCATCAATACCAGGAACTAATAGAGAATGCAGCTACAACTCCCAGGAGAGAAAATACTATGCTATTTTTGCAATCCGATATTTGGCCGGCCGCCACCACCCTCATCACACCTTCACAGCTCATGGGCCCGCCGCTTCAAAGCTTCTGCTTGTTTGCCATAGCTCGTGATAATTCAATAATCGAGCAGAGTTGTTGGCTCAACGCCACCAACTCCATGCCCTCGTCATACACCATCACTTCCATGCTCATTCTTCCATCTTTGATCTGTTTGGCCTGTGCTCGCATGAAAAGCCATTTGGTTCCCCCAGGTGGTAAGAGCTTCTTGATCTCGATGCTAGTGGCTAGGGATGTGATCATTGCGGGGGCCCGGTACGATCCAGATGAGGCATCAATAACCTTGGTCACGCCGGACTCTCGTTCTCTCTTTTGTTCCAATCCAGCAATCACAGTCGCAGCCTGCCCTCCGGTGGATTGCTCGGGGTAAAAATTGTCAAGGATTGGAAACGAGATATCTAGCACAAAACCAAGGGTTTCATTTGTAAAGGTTGTCTTCGAGTTTGACGGGGTTATCCATTGGTCTCGGATACTAGGTTCCTGTAAGTCGTATGGAACGAAATACTTTAGATATGATTGAACACGTCGGAAGCTCTCGGGGTGATACGGCGTTTGACACGAGATCCAACAGGGATCGGTATCATTTGTAAGTGCAGATATAGATGCCTTGATGGGTTGGGGGTCCAACTTCCAACTCGTAACAAATGAAAACCCTTGAGCGAGCGACATATTTGTGATACTAAAATATGATGTTAGCAGGCTGAGACTTAGTATTGCGAGACGCATATTCTACTTCACAAAACCCATCATGCAGTCTTTGCCCTTTTGGCTGACAGTAGCCAAAACGGTGGACGAGGCCTTTCCAAGATGAATATCCTTGATGACCAGTGTTGCTGTGCCTGGGAATAGCAGACGGAAGAACTGCCACTGCATGCTCAAAATATCAGTCTGATTGTATTCGCTGTGCGTTGTTGCGAAATGTTCTTTGACTGCTTGTTGGACCATGGACATGATCAATCCTCCGAAAATCCCTATATTCCATCAGTTAAAGTCATAGAGCACGAGGATACATCACTTACTTGGACCAAAGCAGAATGAGCTAGGCAAATCGATCTCGTATTCTCCCTTGTTCACGAGTTTGATATTCATCGACAATACGTCGGTAAGAGAGGGTGGGGTCATAATATTGTTTTTCTCCATGGTGAAATGAGATTGTGAATAGTGGTTGTAATATCAAAGGCTGAAATGGATAGGTAAATGTTTTTGCTTTTGTTGCTATCACTTGGGTGATACTGACTGTACTGTTGTAGTCTTCAGAAATAATTGTAAATATGATCGTTGATGGGAATCTATGGAGTAGTAGGTGGAAGGCTATATGCTCCGCCACGGCACTGGTGCATTCACTAGTGCCTGTGCCGCTTATAAATATGATGTAACAATAGGTTTGTTGTGAGCTGTGTACTGGCCTATCATTAGGAAACTTACTAGGTGCTTGAGTCAAGACGTCTATCAGGTTCTAATAATACCTATCTATAGGTACCTAGGCAAGTTCCAAGGTTATGTTTATATAGACTTCTCAAATCTGTGGAACCTCTATTTTCCAACTGACATCATTTTGTGTTGCTCGCATCTAAATGGAAACGGACTGGATGCCAACCTTACTCTCCCTGAGTCTTTACAATATCGTCATTGTTGTTTAAATTCTTGCTACTGCAAAAGTTCTTCATCCAATCCACCTTCTTTTGTTCTCCACTGAAGAAAATAGTTCGCGGTGGTCATTATATATCGGTTGTGCTCGCACCCTCTGGCAAGATACCCGGGTCCTTTCTTTGCAGGAATCGGCGATTGCTATGCTGCGTACCATGCATACAAGGGCGATATACATAAAGATGTCTTTTTGTCTTTCCTACATGCTTGTATCACCGAGGGTTTGCGCATCTCCCCTCCTACTGGCGGAGTCCTGTGGAGAAAGGTTGAGGAAAATGGACTCATAATTGACGGAGAATACGTAAGCCCCGGCTACGATGTTGGGACCGGCATCTACGCTATCAATCATAGCGAGAAGTATTTCCCAGATGCTATCTCATTTAAGCCTGAGCGTTGGTTGGACGAAGAAACTGGAAGTGATGTTGGTTTGGCATCGAAGGCATTTACGACATTCTCCACGGGACCAAGGCAGTGCCTCGGTCGAAGTCTTGCTACAATGGAATTGTGCGATGCCATCGCGCTACTACTATGGCATTTAGACCTTCGCAGACCAAAGGGAGCTGGTGAAGACATTGGCGGTGGGGTGGTAGGAAGTATCGATGAGAATGAATTCCAGCAGGAAGATCATATCGTGAGCTTTTTCAACGGGCCTTGTATAGAGTTTCGGAGGAGATTATTCTGAGTATTTATTTCTTTATTTCCCGAGAGCGCTTTTGATTACAAGCTTATTCACTTATTTGATACTGTTGCACTACCTAAGTACATAGCCTATGTATACAAATGGTAAAAGAACATTGTACCCAGTAGTATATGTAAACTTCCTCACTCAGGCGCAAACAAGCTCACGAACCCACTCCACCGACTGTTCAACAACTTCAGGATTCGGGCTACAAGTCTCTAGATCGAATCTCTTGAGTCCCCTCACACGACTAAGCCAGACAGCTTCCAAAATTTCATCCAAATACATCTTGAAACGATCATCGCCACCCGGAGACAATTCTAATGAATATTCTACTAAATCAAGGGCCATTCTCACCCTCAGAGTTTCTAGCCCTTTCATGCCTGCCACTATCTCTAAAATCTTTTCCAATCCTGGATGAAGGCTCAGTCCGAAAGCATTGCTCGGGATCTCAATAGGGTTTTCTACCGCAAACATCGATGTATTAACATCTATTTGAAGATGTTTTATCGTGTTGAATCTCGCGGGTATAATGGTCTGCGAAAGGTAGAGTAATGTCTCGGGATTATTGATATCGAATATATTACGGGAATACAAGATGGAGATCCCTTGATTGTATAATTGACGACACGTACGGAGAATAGCGAAACAAGAATCAGAGGGCATGTAAAATGGAATGGGCGGCGACTCGTTGTGGTAGCGCCATCGCATCCATTCATGAGCCATGAATTTTCGACGTTGATGAGAGGGAATACAAGCGCGTTCAAGATCGTACTGGAAATATGTTGCATGATCGATACTATGAGATTCTTTGCAGCTAATATGCCCAAGTCGTCGTTGACATTGAATTATATGGAGTATTTGCCCGCCTAGAACTTCTAGTAGAATCATTTCGAGAATTTCAGATGGCAGTTGGAGGAGGGTTGGTGGCATAAATTCCATGTTTCTCCTACTAGAAAACCTCCCCGTCATCTTCTTTCGTCGTCCGGTAGGTCCAAGAGATACTTCTCTTTTCCTCTTTTCCTCCAAAGGCCTAGGTAGATCTTTCCGTCTCCTCTTTTGAGCTCTGGCCATCTCTTTCCTTTGAGCTTTCTGAATTCGAATATTACCACATGGCGCGAAGCCGCCCGTACATAGGATAAAACAGGTGAGTGGAAAACAGATGATTCCAACTAGGACTAGTATTGTGGCACTGCCGAAACGGGTGAGACTTTCGGATCTTTTGGATGTCATTTTGACAGTGGTTTGTAGGGGTTTGAGAACTGAGGGTAGATATAGATATGGATCGGTGTATTTAATCGTCTTTGATACAATCTAGACCTTGGAGTTTTCAATGTTAGAAAAGTTGTGAACCTTCGAATATCGCCCAAGTCGACACATGGAATGGATTGGTCTTTTCCAAGTAGACTCAAAATTCCAAGCCAAATAGAATGTTCAAGGTGAATTTAAAGTACCAAACGGTTCCAAGAATTGATGAGGTTGCCTGGAGGATCGTTGACGCGAGATGGTGTGATGATGTCCGGGTGGGGATGAGGCGCCGCGTTGATTGATGCAAAGACAAAGTGAACTACTCAAGTCTCTACGCAAGGCAGATTGATGCCGCTTATTAGTGTGAAACTCAGCCAACGCTTGGCTACAGTCGGTTCATTAATTTGAGCGACTGGCTGTGAACGACTAGGCGCTTGTTAATTGCGAAATGTATAACGTACGGGTAGTGAAGATAAAAGGTTCAACGGGGACGAATACTATCTATCCCCGGATCTCCTCGGTTGGTACTCTCCCAAACTAATGAGGGTTTCTAATACGACGCCGTGGACGCGCATATGCATACGAAATTGTTATGAAGAGTTAATAAGAAGATACCTAGTATCAAATGAGCATCTGGCTTCGTGGAGTGCTTCCATAAATCTGTACTGAAAAATAACCTGGACATCCGTGATGGCATCATGTTCATTAAGTGCATAACACAACATATGAGATATCAAATTCGCTATTAGATACTGTTTCCAGAAAAGAAACATTTTCGGAACATCCCCGTAGAGAATTATATATCAAAATGACTGCGATGTTGTGAAGTTTTGAAAGGCAAAGATTCTCCACTAACCGTAGCTGCAAGAGACGTGTGGCGTAAACGTGAACTAATGTGGCGTCGGTGCATTTACCTCAGCCTTGAACTTTTTGAACCTCTCAGTCCCATCTCTTAACCACAACAACCACATCTATCATCAACATGGCCGAAGTTGAGATTACAAGTCCTCCAACCATGGCACCAGCCATTGACGCCTCGGAAGAAACCTCTACAGCTCTTACTACCACCAACAATGAATCAGGCGCACCTGCCGAGCGCAAACTTAAGAAAATCATCCGTCGTAAAAAGCGTCCAGCGCGTCCCCAAGTCGATCCATCAACGATGAAGAGCGAACCTCCCCCACAAACCGGTACTATCTTCAATATCTGGTACAACAAATGGTCTGGTGGTGATCGGGAAGATAAATATTTGTCTAAAACAGCTGCTGCGGGACGTTGCAACATCGCAAAAGATACTGGATATACAAAAGCCGACAAAGTGACAGGCAGTTATTTCTGTTTATTTTTTGCACGGGGTATTTGCCCAAAGGGTCAGGAATGCGAATATCTACATCGATTACCGGGAATTCATGATATGTTCAATCCGAATGTGGATGTGTTTGGTCGGGATAAACACTCGGATTATAGAGATGATATGGGAGGTACAGGAAGTTTTATGAGGCAGAATAGAACAATTTACGTGGGAAGAATACATGTCAGTGATGACATTGAAGAGATTGTTGCGAGGCATTTTGCGGAATGGGGTCAGGTTGAGAGAAGTAAGTCTCCTCTATTCTCTTAGCAAGGTGTCGAACATATGCTAATGTGTATTAGTTCGAGTTCTTAATACTAGAGGTGTCGCTTTTATCACATATTCGAATGAGGCAAATGCTCAATTTGCGAAGGAAGCAATGGCACATCAATCGCTAGACCACAGCGAAATTTTAAATGTTCGATGGGCGACGGCAGATCCTAATCCAATGGCACAGGCACGAGAGGTACGGAGAATAGAGGAACAAGCTGCGGAAGCTGTTCGGAGGGCACTACCTGCAGAATTTGTGGCCGAGATAGAGGGACGAGACCCAGAAGCACGAAAGCGAAAGAGGATAGAAGGAGGGTTTGGATTGGCGGGTTATGAGGCGCCCGATGATGTTTATTTTGCTAGGGGTGCCAATGCGGTGAACCCAGCTGGTAGACAGGGTCTGGAACTCGAAGAGGAGCAAAGACTTATGCTCGAAGCGGATGCCTATGAGCAGATCGAACAGAAAGAGAGTGGAGGTATATTTTCCAGCAGTACTCTGGCGGCATTAGAAAGTGCCAAAGGGTCGATTGCAACAAAGCCAAAACCTACAGCACCTGCAGGACCATTGGTGGCTTATGATAGCGATAGTGATTAGAGGAAGGATAAGCGGAGTTCAGGAGTCGGTCAATAGTGTGACCATGATTTACTGTATAATAATCTGTCTTTTAAGACGAGCTAAATTAATAGCTGCATTGTCTCAGGCTCAACGAAGCACTGAGCAAAATTAAGATAATCTATCCCAAAATGCGATTATGTTTTTCATGATTCACACCATCAGCTATTGAAAATTCTCGAATATAGCATTTCATGCCTCCCAATCCACAAATCCATGACCGGTACACTCTGGCCAGCATCCTCGACTTTAGTATTCCACTCCCTCTCAATAGCGTCCTTGATCCCCATTTGTACCTCCCCACTCGCCAAAACCTTCTGTGCGTGATATGGCCCAAACATACTGGCTCTCACTGCAGCCGAAAGCAACGCCTTCACATGACTTAACATAAATACATATGCTGTCTGCTCTAAAGCCATTCCTACAGTCGACGCAATGGCGCCGAACAGGGGAGCGAGATGAGCGGACACGGGCGGTATTTCTCCAGAGGTCTTAGGTGCCGAGGATATGGATTTTAGGAGCCGAGAATATTCCTTCAAGGCATCAACCCCAATGGTGGAGGGAGAAGAGAATAGCTCTGAAGATAACGCGGCAGAAAACGATCGATCCCAAATGGATAGTAAAGCTCTTCCCTGAGCAATCGAGGCACGTCGTCCTACGGTACACATGATCGATGCATCTTGAGCATCATCAAGATCAATCAGATCTCTTGGATTCCGATGCGCAGCGAGGACGAAAGGGAGAGTCGTAGATGCATAGGATGAGAGTGAAAATGAGAGAAAATCCGGGAATGAAGATTTGGGTTTTGTGTGTGCGAGGTAGGATTCTAGGCCGCTGCTGAAGGCGAATGAACCGAGTGGGAGGGCGGAATCGGAGAGGAGGAGCAGGAAATGGTTGGATTGGGGGGAGAGGCGTGCTGTGATATGGTTAGGAGAGGTAATTGGGAGGAGACAGGGCTAGGGGCTAAAGGCATTCTCACTATTATTGAGAATACCACCAGTGGGATTTTTAGACGATGGAACAGTTGAAGCTCGATTGGTTGCTAACCGGAATTTCGCGGCTGCTAACCTCTTCTCCAATTCTTGAATTTCATTTTCGATACACTGAGTCTCATGCTCTAGATCCTGAGACTCCACTTGAAGACTCATTGGGATATCATTCCACAAGGTTCGGTGTGTGGTTGAAGTACAGACCGATAAGCATAATGATTGGACGAAATGGACGAAGTGAACGAAGTGGACGTGGCTTTAAGCTTATTTTAAAGTGTGGCTGGGGCTAGTTAAGCTTTACGGTAAAGGCTAGTATCATCTCACTTATCAAACAGCCCCATCTTATCTCATCTTTATATGAATCTATATCTATTCCTGGCACCGTTTCCGCTAAGATGGGAACCGATGAGGGCTGAATTTACTATATCCTGTCCATATGGCTTTACATCCCTACCACACCGAATCTTATTTTGGGTTCTAGATGGTGGCCGAGCAAACATCCCCCTATGTTTCGAACTTTCGATGAGTGCAGGATTCTTTCCCGCAGTACTTTCCAGGCATTGCGGATTGTTTGGCTACTACTGTTCGAGTGATCAACGTTTGGCATTAGTGTTGTCTACGCTTAGAGTTTAGATCATCGAGATCTATAATGTACTACGACATGCTTCACATGCATATTCGTCGAACGGGTGTTATTTGCCCAACAGAGTACGAGGGTGACGGCGGAGTATGATCATTTCTCGGGACTACATCCGCCAAGGCAACACCCGTTGAATTCGAACCAAGTATCCGCTTCGAGAAGGCAGTTCCAATTTCATATTCTTGATATAGAGTCACACATGTACTTTGCTCATTTTACTACGTGTCCGTACCTATTACACTACATCGAAATTCATGTCACGACTCGATGTTCGACATCAATCTTTTCGGTAGTTTACCGATTCTGAGATAGTGCATGAAACGCTGTGCCGTAATCCTTCAGCTCGTTGCATAGGCTGTGCTCGTTGAGGTGTGATTCTCCCCATGAGATTCTTACCTTGACATATGTCAAACCCGGCTTGATATGTAATTCCAATAGCATGGCAATGCCTGGTCTCACCATATCGATCTTGACTCATTTTCCTGTCAAGCTTTTGGAGCTTGATCTATATAGTATCCAGTGTACTCGACCAAGTGGCCCGTCCTCATTTTGTTCATATCAAAACACTTTAATTCCTCAAAATAATTAGCACCTACACACGAGCCAAAATGATTGTCACACTAGCACTCCGTGTCCTCCAGGTACCCGCTCTCAGGACCTTTTGTTATAGAAGCTGTTTCACTAAACTCATCTCTAGCTGTTGTTCGCCGCCGTCGTTCTAGCATTATCTGCGGTATTGATCAAAGATTATGGCCCGGGCCACTCGTGGTCTCTCATCTCCTACGGTTCCTTCTGCGGTGGAGCAGCGATCATCATCGCAGCAATTGGCGTTGCTGCTTGTTTTGTCGAGGCCTTGCAAGGCATACTGATGCTTTCCCTCGATGGCGTCGCATCATTTTTCCTCCTCGCTGGTGGAATTGTAAGTTACCATATTCTCTCTACAACTCCGACTCTTGCTAATGGATTTATTATCAGGCATACGCTGTAACGATCAAGACTGGTAGCTGTTCCGATGTGTTATACATCGCCGCGCACAGAAATCCGTTTCTCCCCAGCCTTGACAAGTACGACAATAAACAAGCTCTTCTCGAGGATCTCACAACAAGATGTCGGGAAACTCAAGCCAGTACAGCATTCATCTGGTTCACAGCAGCTTGCTTTATTGGGACAACTGCGATCCACTTCTTGGGTCATAAACGTGGTGGCGGGGTAGCTAGTTACCCATAGACTAGTTTTCCCAGCGGAGCATGCAGAAAAGATGTAGGACTGTAATGGAATTCAATGACAGATACGAAGCGATGGGAATAGTGATATCACTGGCGTTTATCTGTGATTCGAGTTTGGGCCGATGCCTGTCCCGGGTTACATTACAATGAGATCAGGTCTCTTTTTTGCTTTTTGTTTTAGATTGAGGAAATAACTGAACTCCTTATTTATTAGACAAAAACACCATGTGCGGCAAATTCATTCCATTCCCCAGAAAGCCAAGCAACTTTTTGTTATCTTTCTTCATTTGATCTGCTATTTGGCGATCTTTAGTCTACAAATCAGTCGTTTCATTTAGGGTTAGCCTCAGTACTATCGCTTCAGGTATATTCCGAATGTGTGAAAGAAATTTACTGGAGCTGTATTTCGTCCTCTTATCCTTTTTTGTTTTCAGATTTTGGCTGAGATATGACGTGTTGCATGAGCACAATTTAATTGAGTGAAAGTATTGAGACAATAGATACAAGAATATTAGATGCGAAAGGAGTAATCAGTCTTACTCATGTCTTTCTTCCAAAAGAAAAGGAGTGGTGGTCTTAAGATATTGAATGAGTGCTAGGAGGTGTTGATTGAGGAGATGGAGATCTAGTATTATCATCTCATACTATGTCGTATAATGTCACTATCTCATCCCATCCAACCTTACTCCAATCAATCATTCAATCTTATTAACTCATTTCTCGCCAAAGCTGTTTTCCCCCCTTTAGACGAGTTCCCTTTGAAATTCACTCCCTATCTAAACACTCAATACTCTGAGTCAATCATGCCATCTCGCTCCGTCAAACGCCTTTATTTTCCCACCAAATATTTTCTGTTCTGTATCTAGAACCGTTTTCTCAGAGTTCTGGAAGAAAGCCCTCAAAATTTAACCCTAATAATATCGCTCTCTCTGCCCTTGCTCGGATTTCGTTGAGACGGTGAAGGTCGCATAGTTAAGACAATTCAATTTCATGGTTCACTCTCAGAATTCAGTCTCGAAGTTCATCTTGATTCTGTAGTTCTCCTGATAGTTTATCTGTATACCAGTGAATAACCCTACCCTTCTCAAGTTTTCGTTTTATCTCTGGATTTCCTGGATTATATGCTACAAACCTAACATGTATCGTGGAACTTGCTGCCGATTTTTTTTGCTCTAACTTTGGATTGGCCGGGATGCTAGTCTTCGAGCGATGCGATCGCAGAAGGTAGGGAGCGAACGGTAAGAACGACAAGATATAAGACCAGAGGCAACCGTGGATAAAGCCATCTGCCTCTACTGAACTTGTGCTTCCCGTGTCCAATTTTACCCATCCGTATGTAGAGTGTCGAAACACACCGGTTCAATCATTCCGTCCCAGAAAAGATCGAGACTTTCGAGAGATATTCCAACCAGAACTTTATATTTGTACACGTTCCAACATCTTTTGCTAAGTCTCCGATCAAGAAGTGCTGACTATCAAGATCCGGGACCGCTATATTGGTAATCAAAAGATCCCCAGAGGCTCCGCCTCGTTTAGGCTTCCTTGACGTCCGATCATCAACAAGGCCAAGGTTGTACTAAAGCCGACCTTCCTTGGCCAAGGTACCTTAAGTTCTGGAACTTCTAGCCTCAAATAAAGACAATCAAGCATGTAGTATTAATTCTCCACCTAAATTGTCCCGACCTCTACTACTTCTCGCAATATCAACAAGCACTTCTAGGCAATCCCGAAAACGTACGCCTCGAAGCATGCATAAACAGATAGCCGACGCCTGTGTAACAACAATGAGCCCTGATCTGAGGTCCGATGAGAATTTTAGAATTTTATGTGGCTACATATCCAAACTAGTTTGACTACCTGGGAAGGAGCTGTGTGATCACCTTCCAAGCAATCAAATATTTCCGTCAGGACTCAGCAGTGGATTAGTAATTTAGCAGGCAGAAGGATTTCTCTTAGTTTATATACAAGGACCACATTATGGCATTTAGTTCGTCGTATGGACTACTAGAAAATCTGGTGAGAGGGTCAACATAGGATCACAGGGGGATAATTCGACCATTGAGAGTCTTCGATTTCATGTTTCAAACATAAAGTAAATCCACGCTTGCCCAAATTCATCTCATAGTATGTCAGACTTCTGAGTGATTCCATCGCCAAAGCTACAAGCCTCCGTATACTGTTAGGAGACAGGCCTGATCCCGATTTGCAAGGAGAATGGCGCCTTAGCGACCGGCTGTTCAGCCAAGGACACGAAGGTGAATTCTCGAGGAAGCCCGGTTGACTGTTGTTCATTCTCTTCGAGCGACCAAACAAGCTAACTGCTCTGCATACCTTAAGCATATCGAGTTGAACCCTGTATCTTTAGCATAGCTTCGATAATCCTTGATCTATCGTATCCAGTCGATGGCGTGACCGTTGCAGTCGCCGGCGTATAAAATTCCAAGCTCGCTCCTGAAAGGTAAGTTAGACGTCATTCAAAAGAGCTAATCCACGGTATCCAATGGTCCGGACTGAATTCAAAGGTTTCATAATTTTCACTCAAATGAGTCAAATTTTGAGCCCAGTCAAGGGAGTGAAGCATTTCAGAGATCGCATTCGTTTGCAACATCAAATCCACCGAGAATATCAAACTGCACTCAAAGATCTATATGTATTTCTATTGAAAACTTCTGAATCTAAACAGCAGTATGGACCACTGGAGACCTGATCTAAGCTTAAGCGCCACTCTCAATCAAGTAATCCATTCCTGGTTCCATTACTGTGAAATTCCACTAACCCAATAAAAACGTCCGATGCAGATTTTTCACTCGAATAACAGCCGAATGCAATATGCAGTGCGAATTTAATGATTCTCATCGGTTGATCGGTAGCCTTCTCCCCTAGAGATTTGAAAGTCTGGATTCTAATATGAGCTTCTTTAAATCTACGCTCAACAGAGTGCATAGGATGGAAGACACAAGGAGCAGCTACAAAGGTAACGCTAATGGTTGAGGTCCATAAAGACTTATTCGCTTCTCAGAATCATAGACGCCATGATGAGCGTGTGTGAGACTGGGCTGAGACGAAAGCCTCCTCGTGATGGTACTCATGCCCAAGCAGGGACTCTGGAAAACTTGGTAATGGTGGTCGGAGAGTCAGGGTTAGATTTCAGTTGGCCTTTGATAGTTGCGGGGCTAGGAGGTAAAAATTGGATGTTAGAAGCACTAGGGGAATACATTTCTATGAGAGAATGATGTCAAAATTGTAAGGCTCTGTATCCTAAATACGTAGAGATGGACAAAAGCAGAAACTCGAACTTCAGATGGGATAATTTGGGAAAGATGAGGCTTCAAGACTTGTAAATTTTCGAGGTACCATGCAAAGTAACAAATCTCTAGTTGGTTCGGAACCTGTGTGACCAACAGACAAAGTGCGCAGCCTTTGTGATGTATGATGTTTGCCATTCAGCTCCTGTAAGGTTCAATGACCTTGTGCACAAATAGTAAACTATGTGTATATTAGGGCATTGTAATGCGTGGTCCACTAGGTACCGGCATCTGTTGAAAACAAGCACTGCTGAACGTCTGAGGCTGTAGCCCATAGAAAGATCTCTTAATGAGCATTTGGATTTTTGCAACAGATATTGAATGATGGAACCATAGTTTAGCCATAGTTGAGATGCTAGGCAGTGAGTTCCTGAATTCAATGCATACCTACATTGATTGATACAATGTTGGCAAGATCACTATCGTTTGTCAGATCTATTCAGTCGAACTACCACCATTGAGAGGTGATATGAATTGTGCAGATAGCTCTATAGCGGAATTTCATATAGACATAGAGAATTATACCGGATTGATTTGGTGAGAAATTGTGTTTGCAGTAATAATATGAGTTTTTGTTTTCACCAAAATCACCACACCTCGGAGCCCGGCAAGTTCCACCGAGCTTCAAAGCGATCAGTACCTGTACCAAGAATTATTTGAAGCTCAGATATCTGCATCCACATCGCCAACTACTTCGCGATGTCTTCCTCTGTCCCCCTCGAGATAGCATCTACCATCCAAAGTGCATCCATCAAGCGCGACCCCTCTCCCAATCACGACATCAACCCCTCTACCGCCGCCTCCAGCAAACAGTTCGTTTCTGTGCATCCAGAATATGCATACGATGATAAAGATAGTATCGATGGCGAAGAGGAAGTCGAGGATATTCCCTACGATGTTATAAGACCATTACCCCGTAGAGCGAGCTTCCCACCTATACCAGACCTACGATTTGAGCAGAGTTATTTGGCTAGTATTGCGCACGCGGATTCCTATTGGAAAGTAGCTTTCATAACGATCAGAGACCAGGTATTTTCCCCTTTTCCACCAGCTTCCTATTTTCAGTTAAATATATGCGGAATTTGCAAATTAACTTCTGTAATTAGGTATGCATGCCACTATTCCAAGGCATTGCCGTGACCCTCCTCTGGGCCGGCTGGAAACACTGGAACAAGAACGCCAAACTCAGCGGCAACAGTGCTGGCGCCCGAGTCCGTCGATGGTGGTACACGGTTAATAACTGGCCGATCAAAGAAAAGTTAGCAGAGATTGGAAAGAATGCAAAGTTGGCGGCGGAAATGGAGGATGTGAGTCCGCTTGCCTTGCTTTATTAATACCACCTTTCGTTGCTGATGGGACTGGGGCAGTATTACGAGAACCAGGCTTCGGCTGGAGAATGAGTTGATGAGTTATGAGGTGTTTCGAGAAAAGAAATGGGCATTTACATGGATGGCGTTGAGGACGGTATATAAAATAACATACCGGTGTACATTTTGGGTTCTTCGAGTAGACGGGGCTATACATTGTGAGGGCCAATCTGATACCTAGGGGCAAGCTCAAGCCGGACTCGGTGATATATCTCATCACCACACAAAGCCTGCAGCATGTTCTCTGAAACGTGATCATGATAAGAGGGATATGTACGCAGTCAAGTAGTATATATTGCAACAGCCAGGAGAATATCTCTACGCATGAGATGTCACTATCATAGCTAATCATGCGAATGTGCCCTGAACGATATTTTGTGTATTTGGAGAGAACATAGATATACCCAACAATCAGCTTTAGCAGTTCCCACCCAAGCAAATTGCCATGCCTTTTTATTTACGCCTTTTGTCATCGTAACACCTTTTCCCATAATTACCCGCTATCATGAATTATTATTATATTAAGAGGCACCGTAACCAACGTTGATAGACGGTGGTAGAGTTGAAGCTTTCTCAGGACTGCCACGGAAAGTCAGAGAAGGTGAGAGTTGAGTCGGAATCGATTTCTTCGTAATGGTGATGGGTTTCGTTTTATTATCGGCTTCGATCAAAACAGGTTGCTGAGGCTTCTCCTCACTCTTGAATTTCGTAGATGCATTTTGGCTTCCGTCTTCACGAGGGACCAAATCGTCCGAGTTTGACTTGGACCTTGGACTTAGGTGAAATTTGATCGTAGTCTTTTTCTCCGGGGTTGGGGTTTTGATAGGGAGCTTAACAATTAAACTCTTCTTCTCGTAATCGTCTTCCCCCAGGCCTTCATTTTCATCAGTGTCCTCTTCCGGCTCGTCGATATCGCTTGCTAAAGAGACTTGATCGTCGTCTTCTTCATCATCGCCATAGTCTTGCTCACTAGCATCGTCTTCCTCATCATCGTCCATTTCGTCCACTGAATTGTATCCTTCAATATGTTTTCCCTTAGTTGCCCAATCACGGCCGCGACTAGAGGCAACAGCACGACGTGGTCTAGAGGTAACTTCTTCCGACTCTTCACCCAATTCGATATCAGCATGAGTTTCGGCAAGGGTATGTGTTCCACTGAGAACACTTTCACCATAGGCTCCACCAACACGAGATCTGACCTGCCGACCACTTAATGTGACGGTAGGTCCTGCTGGCTCAGCTGGGGTATGACTACCAGTGTTTCGAGTAGAACGACGAGATCCAGTAGTATCAGAAAACACATCATCTTCATCATCCGAATAAGTGTACTTCATGCGTTTTCCTCGGGTACGACCTTCGTACATCGAGAAGTTTGGTTCCGGGCGCTTGAATTGCTCCTTACGAGCTTGTCGATATTCTCTTCTCTTTCGTTTCTGTTACTTCATTAGCATATCTGGAAATGAAGGCAAACTGTTGAATTATAGGTAATACAATACGCACTTCTTCAGTTGCTTCGAAGCGTGGAATAGCCGCAAGTATTTTTCCACTCAAAGTTCTAGCTTTCTGACCACCATCATCCTTGACAAGCTTCTCTGCTAATAACTTCAACTCATCTATATCACTTGCGACGCTCCACCAAGTTCTCTTTATACCAGTATGATTGCTCTCTCTGTAGACTCGAAAGTGTGTATCATCCAGACCTTCAATAAGATAGTAACGACGTCGATCGGCATCTGATCCCCATGGTTGGACGGAAAGTGGTTGGTTAAGATCATCTTCGTGGCGGATTTGCTTGTAGGAGGCTGTGATTGTGCCCTTGACCACATCGGAGGAGGCCAAGGACCAGAGGATGAGAGTGCGTAAAAGAGTAAGCTATACAATGTCAGCGAGATTATTTCCTTCTTGTAAATTTTGTATGCGAGACCTACCCGCTCTGTAGGGGTCATGGAAGTGAAGGTGGCTCCTCCAGAAAGGGGATTTTTGCTCTCCCAATCCTTCGCCCACTGTAACTTATGCGTTTGAACGGCCTCCTCAAGAGCTCGATTATAATGCCCGGCTCTATTGACCATCAAAATTAGCCAATGGTTCTATTGAAACTTTGATCCGAGCCACAGCAAATATGACGCGCAGATATGACCTACTTTACATCCTGCTTTCTATTCAAAAGAAGCCCCAACAATGCGCAGAGAAATTGTTCGGCATGTTCTCCAGGTGTAGTACCGACTACGGCGTTCTCTAATTCTTGGGGTCCAAAGTTGGGTAGGGATTTTGGAAACGCTTCACTAAATCGGGCACGGAACATGACGATAAACTGCGTAGAGTACTTGTTAGCAACCATTGAACACCACAACCACGCGTTTTGAACGTGTAAAGCCTTTCAGTACGCGACGATAAGAATTATACATACGGCAATATCTGGATTATCTGCTAAAACATATTCATGAGGTGGTGATGGTTCTCTCTTTGGTCGCGGTGGAGATGTCTCGACTTTGCGTGCTGCAGTTGGTTTGGGGGCTTTTGAAAAGAATTTAAGAATGCCATCTTTTTTCGTTAATTGCAAGTTTTCATCCTCAGATGGCACAGAGGAGAGATCAGAAGAGTCGTCAGAAGAGGCCATGATGTGGTTGAGTGGTGGTGTTCTGATGTTCTGAGATTGTTTAGGTTGTTTGATAAGAAGCTTTTTAGATGATGAAGTCAGAGGAAGCTCAAAGATATTGCCGACAAGCGCGACTTGATTTATTGGTCTAAACATTTCCAAGGTTCGTGTGCACGTACAACACAAAGGGCAATCAGGCAAGCGGTGAATGTGGAAACAGGTAGTCTTTCTTATTTAGTCCTATGGATATTTCTGACCATTCTTTGATACCACCCAGTCCCATGCCACATACCACATACCACATACCACCCACCACATCTCTATTCTCCCCACACAGTTCATTCTATTTTCAGATTCCACCAACATTGACTGGTCAAGCCAGAGTCAGAGTATCAGTCAGTATCATCATTATACCCTCCCAACCATCACATTCCTCTGAAACATTATTGGCGTTGTCGATAAAGTCTAGTCTTCTCTTTCATGAAGGACAAGATTTCATGCTATAGAAAGAGCCCCCTAGCATTAACCATTTCGTTCGTGTTTTCCCACATACAAGGAGACAATCAAATAGCGTTTGACGCTTTGAAAGGGTGGGCAATTCGACAACGCCACGCAAGGGAACACCACCCACTCTCGCTTACCCAAGAAAATCATGAGCTTGATTTTCCAACTCACCTGTGTTGGATTATTTGAAGATATAAAAAGAAAGAGAAAATTATCTAAACATATGAGTTTTCTTGCGACGTTCAGATGACCAGATATACAACGTACCTCCTTCAAAATTATAATTTAAACTTTCGTATATAAGAAATATTCAAAGAAGTAATAATACATGTATGATGAATAATTGATTGAGTGATTGGATTGCGAAGTTATGATTGAGATGTGGAGAGACACTGTAAAGTTGCGATTAGTCTTGCGTCCGGGGTTTATAATGGCGAAGAAGTACCTATAGGGCCGGAGGTGTACAACACGGTCCACCAAGGAAATCCCGCAACGTTATATCTCTCCAGGCTAGAGTAGCATTGCCAATAAATGATCCCCCCTTGATTGTTGAGAAAACTTCAGGCAATGTAGACGCGAGGTTGTGGTCGTGACTCGAGATTGAATAGAAAGGCACAACTCCTCCACGCCACCTATTAAATGTCAAATTAACCTATCTTATAGATCTATAGTCCAGCCTCGGAAGTAATGATAAGTGATCTTTCAATTGTTGAAATCGCTTGAGACATTGAAAGGGTTTCTGGGCAGTAAGTCGGAACTGGTAGCGAGAGGTACGAAATTCTTGCGCCACTTTCAGAACAGTAAATTCATCTATCTAGCAGGCATACAGCCTGACTTTAGATGTAGGGAAATAAGTGTCTTTCCAATTGTTGAAATGACTCGTGACTTTGAAAAGGTGTCTGAGGTAGCAACTGGGAATTGTAGGCAAAGGTGCAAAATCCCCGCGCCACCTCCAAAACAGTAAATTCAACAATTCTGTAAACATTGAGCAGGGTGCCAGACATAATGAGAAAAAGGGTTCTTCAATTGTTGAAACAATCTCGTACATTGAAAACCATGATATCTGGTCGTGATCGCGCACCCCGCAAATTCTTGCTGAATAGGGTTCAGCTGTAGACCGTCCATGCAGCCCTCCAACGTCCAAAATTCCACCAAGTCATGAAGTACTACACAATCACAACAAAAGCGGATATATTGAAGCTTGTTTCAAAGTTTTGCAAGGAACTTCGAAGAATTGCAAGGTTGCCTCAGAACACTAACCAAAGGCCTGAAAAGTCTCCAATGTAGACACGCCCTTGCAGAGACCATTGAACAAAATGCGTACGTTACATAGACCGATTGATATGACTGGAGATATGAGGATTCATGATGCAGGACACGGGATAAGGCGATGGAGGGAATAAACCAACTTTAACGCCAATACAGTCCTATATTAAGGCAGACAACATTGCGAGTAGCCAATATCGGCCTCCCATATTGCCTCGTCGTATTAGTTGTCATTGTCTAGCCTTAGTTTGTGATATTGGCATTTATATGTTGGAATGGTTCTGGGTCGGTATCAACAGTCGTCTATAAAAAATATCCACTAGCGCATCCTTGTTATGGAAGCCTGAGATTACTCAGCCACGCGTTGAGGCTACAATATCCTTTTTTTTTCGGGACTAGGGCAGTCGCTTAAGTTTCGAAGATTTTGGGAAGGCGCACTCTGGATTTTGACTTTTGAACTTCTCCGTCGACAATTTACAAACCATCGCAACGACGTCAAGAGTAAGACTCCCAATTCCTAATTGCTATTCCCAAATGTTGCGCTTTTATCGATTCATTTGCCTATTTTAATGGCACAATTGAGATGGATGGGAAAACTCGCATGCGAGCGCTACCAATTCGGTTTCAAATCATAAGCAAATCTCGAAATAACCTCAAACAACAACAATAATAAATATTGTATAGAGTCTGCTAACACATATGCAGTGGGTAGGGTCATTCGCAATCAAAGAAAGGGCCGTGGCTCGATCTTTACAGCCAACACCAGATTGAACAAAGCACCAGCCCAGTTCAGAACTCTCGACTATGCTGAGAGACACGGTTACGTCCGTGGTGTCGTAAAGGACATCATCCACGACCCAGGACGCGGTGCTCCCCTCGCAAAGGTTGTCTTCCGCGACCCATACAGATTCAAGCTCCACACCGAGACTTTCATCGCCAACGAAGGCATGTATACCGGACAATTCATCTACGCTGGAAAGAACGCAAACCTCACAGTCGGAAATGTTCTCCCTCTCGGATCTGTTCCAGAAGGTACCGTTATCTCCAACGTTGAGGAGAAGGCAGGCGATCGTGGTGCTTTGGGACGTACCTCCGGTAACTATGTCACCGTTATCGGACACAACCCTGATGAGGGCAAGACCCGTGTCAAGCTCCCATCTGGTGCCAAGAAGGTCATCAAGAGCAGCGCTCGTGGAATGATTGGAATCGTTGCTGGTGGTGGAAGAACCGATAAACCTCTCTTAAGTACGTTTTGAAAGGCCCAGTCGATAATGGATGATATACAGAGTTTGGTATACTGATAATTTCTGCAGAGGCATCCCGTGCTAAGCACAAGTTCGCCGTCAAGCGTAACTCATGGCCAAAGACTCGTGGTGTTGCCATGAACCCCGTTGACCATCCTCACGGAGTATGTAAAATCTGCCATTTATACGGAGATCAAGCGCTAATAAGAAACAGGGTGGTAACCATCAACATATTGGTAAAGCATCCACAATCTCAAGATATGCCGCACAAGGTCAAAAGGCTGGTCTCATTGCCGCCAGAAGAACTGGTCTGTTACGTGGTACCCAAAAGGTCAAGGATTGAGCGAGTTGAGGGGATTTTCATTGCTTCGGATATGTTGGGCCTGCATCTTTGTAATTTGGGATGGATCTCAGCGAGGATGACAGAAAAAGACTTCTACCAAACAATATTGTGTGCTCTGGCATGATTTACTAGTGATCAGGAGATTGTGATGGCATGTTAACAGATACCATACAAAATGAATTGATGGCTTTTCTACCAACTCGTTTTCAAGAACTCCAGCATCGTAATCGCCATAGACTATAATTCTCATTCCACACGCACAATCACATATTTTTTGCAGTTTATCAATTATTGAGGCAATACAGTTTGACCTCAAAATATGTCCTACATCAGAAGATTCGTTTCGAGCTGTGGGCCTTCCTCTTTCAGAACCCCAGTCAAAATTCAACCCCACCAAATCTTTCTTCACCACACAGTAACCCCGCCATCAAAACCTAACATCCTAAACTTCGCAAGTAAAGCTACAGTAATTATGTCTGGAATTAAAGAATACGCCCTCCTCTGCTTGGAGAACCCATTGCTTGGTAAGTAGACATAGCATCCCAGCTACTTCCCAATGTCTCAGCTTCAGACGTACAATTTACAGCTCTCAAGAGCTATGGACCCGGAAGATTTTCTAGACTCGAGTCCATGTTCAAAGACACCGAATATGAAGCTTCACCCAAGCTTCTGCACATACCCATCTTCAAACCGAAGCTGACCTCTCCCCCCAGATATCCAAGCCCAAGGAAACCAAGCCCTCCTCAACAAATACGGTCTCAAACCCAACGATGCCATCCTCGCGGAAGAAAAACACCTCTCCATCTACGAAGATCTCCTCAACAACTACTCGGCCAAATTGATCGCAGGCGGTGGAGCCCAAAACACCGCGCGCGGAGCCCAATACATCCTCCCACCCAACAGCGTCGTCTTCCTCGGCGGAGTCGGCGACGACAAATACGCCGCCATCCTGCACGATGCCGTCAAGACCGCCGGTCTGCGCGTCGAATACCGTGTGGATAAGAAGCAACCCACTGGACGCTGTGGTGTTGTTATCACCGACCATAACCGATCCATGTGCACCGATTTGGGCGCCGCGAATCACTATGATTTGGAGCATTTGAAGTCGCCCGAGGTCTGGAAGTTGGTTGAGGGTGCTACTCATTACTTTGTTGGTGGATATCACTTGACCGTGTGCCCACCAGCTATCCAAGCTCTTGCCGAGGAAGCTGCCAAGAATAACAAGGCATTTGTCTTTTCCCTCTCTGCACCATTTATCTCTCAATTCTTCAAGGAGCCTCTTGATGCTACCGCACCATACTGGGATTATGTTATTGGTAATGAGACTGAGGCTTTGGCCTGGGCAGAGAGCCACGGTGTTGAGTCCAAGGATATCAAGGAGATTGCCAAGGCTTTGGCCGCTTTGCCAAAGGAGAACAAGAAGAGAGAGAGAGTGGCTATCATTACACAAGGAACTCTTCCTACTGTTGTAGCAGTCAATGGACAAGAGGTTAAGGAATACCCAGTTCATGCTATCGACAAGAGCTTGATCAACGATACTACAGGTGCAGGAGATGCATTCGCTGCTGGCTTCACTGCTGGATTGGTTGCTGGAGAATCACTAGATCAGTGTGTTGACCAAGGACAATGGTTGGCTAAGTTGAGCATCCAGGAGTTGGGTCCTTCGTAAGTGCTTCACTCATTTTTCACACATTCATATCACAATCGAGATTTTGTATATTGGTGCATAACCATATCAAATTGCCTAAGATACAGACTAACGATACTTGCAGATTTCCCTTCCCTAAGCAGACTTACAAGCCTACCAGCCAATAGATATCTATGAGCTGTTTCCCATTCTGATTCTAGACGGCGTTCGGGTGATGGTTTCAACAACAGGAGCGTCTACAATCGAAATGATGTAGTGCATGATGCATTGACCTTACGATCCTCCACGATCAATTCATAGAGCTAGCGTGTCGTTAGAAACCCAATAAAATGTGATTTACCCATATCTGCTTTGATTTTTCCCAGTTATTACAGCTTCGGACTGAGATTTTTCTACAACGCGCTGATGATTCTGCTGATGATTGCTGATGATTCATGATGATGACCTCGAGTGTGTAAGAGCAATACTTCTTACTGATTAGTGCCGACAGACGTAAGAGTGTTGACGGTTGAAGATGCTGGTAAACAGTATTAAGATGGTGATTTGTAATGAAGATGCCATCCATGCCATGGTTTATGGTGATAAATTGGACTCAGCCTCGGTGACCTTGTCCAGCGGGAGGTGTACGGTTGTGATGATCGCCATCGGTTTGACTGGCATTCCAGAATGAGCTCTGCAGCATTGTAGTTCGTTCAAAGTCGCTAGCACCCGGATAGATAGTACTATCATTACCATTGAACGATGGTCGACCCAAGGTCCTATTATAGTATGCCTTTGGTGGAGAGTTGTTCGCATAGATACTGCTATTTGTTGAAAATGCCGACGATGAGAGTGACATAGGTTCGAATTGCTTTGCCAAAGACTCCTGCGACATCTGATTGACTGGTGGCTTGGAGTAATCGAAAGATGATAAGTGGTTTTTTGCATTCGTGGCAACACCATTTGAGCTTCGTCCTTGCATTCCCGTCATACTGTCGAGAGCCATAGCGGCGGCAAGCTGGTCTTTATTCGTTGAGTAATTCACCGATGGAAATCCACCAGAACTTGAAAGCTTTTCAGGACTATTGAATCGGAGTTCATTAGGCTTGGGTGTGAAGGGTGAACCCCAGATGCCGTGTAAAGTTGGAAAGGCTTTAGTGGGCGTGATATGGGTGCTGGCCGATAGACGTGTTCTTTCAGAGCCAATGGGCGCGAATATTGCATTTGCGGTTGAGCTACTCATACCATAAGAGGTATCGTCACTAGGAGCAAAGCTAGCAGGCTCAAGTAAATCATCCACCATACGATTCATCTCAGGATCCATAATACCGAGAGAGTCTGATGCTACAGGATTCTCGCTGCTGGTGTTTTTGTAATCTTGCACTGCGTATGTGGGCTTCGTTGGCTGGCTTGGCATGGCAGAATTGTCTGAAATGGGGCTCATAGCGCTTTCCGTGCCATAGATAAATCTGCTGTCGTCGGTCATTACGATTGGACATGGTCTTTCAAAATGAAGAGCCATGCCACCTCGTAAGATATCCCGAATACGAGCATAGTTCTCACTATCAGGTTGCCGAATGATACCATCAGAGATACGAGCTTTCAAAGAGCCGTCATCTTTATTGTAAAGACTGTACTCTTCCAAACCATGTGGTGGGTCTCTGAGAGGTTTGAATCCGACGGTCTGTTCGTCCTCAGGCAATAGATATGGAAGATAAGGAAGCGATGCGACAGGAAAGAAGCTGACCAAGGCAGTGAGTGCATCTGCAACTGTCTTCCACATTCTTTGAATATGACCGACTAATGGGCCTGTAGACTCTGAGTCAACTCCATCTGCGAGGCCGACAAGAAGGAGACGTTGCGAAATAATCCAGGCGAAGTATTGGCGAATAGCGGGGAGGACCCTGATTGCGACTGGGCTGAGCTTTTCGAAGGAGTCGCCTGAACTATCTGTAACGGTCAAAGACTCCAGATTTTCCGCTTCAGCTGCATCGGCAAGCTCTGAGATAAGTGCTTGTAATAGGACGCAGAATACCTGGAGATTGAAGCCAAGAAGAAAATAGAATGATTTCTTGAGGTCATCAGTCACACCACCTTCTGCTTCTACACATTTTGTTAGATGCATGATGAAATTGAGAGAACAGAAATTAACTAACCAGTAAGCCTCTGGGTTGCCAGATAATTTGCAGCCATATTGATCAGTACCAGCTTGTTCAAGGTTTCCTCAAAGGACTGGTCTTTCAAGGCCGAGACCAACTGACTCAAAACTTCATTCTCTAACTCTCCTTGCGTGGAGAATTCCACTCCCTTATAGAATCTTGCTTGGAGTCGCACGAACCAAATGACAAGAGCGGAATCAACGGGAGCTGGGCGACGTCTACTCTGTCTTTCCTTCTCCCAAGTAGTGGATATTTTTTTGTACTCAATAGCCAAATTTCCACGAGCCAATGTGTGCGGTTCTTCAGTAGCAACTGCGCGTAGTAGATGATACAATGCGTCGAGATGATTGCCATCGGCGAGAGCGATGACTGCCATCTGATTGTGGGCATTGCCTGAATCAGGATAAAGAGCTTCGGCTAGATAATAGTATCCCAAGGCGGGGTCCCAGCTGCGTTCCTTGGTTCTTAAGTCATTTCGATATCTACTCAAGTCTCCGAGACGAAGTAAGGTAAAGTGACAAGACAACTTAAGAAGATGTTCAAGGGTTCTGTTGGGCTTGATCGGCTCCTCCACGGATAGCGGGCTCAGAGAAAGGCGATTTGCGATACGCTGCAAGGCAGGAAGAGGGCCAAAGTGAGAAGCAACGCGCTGAATATATCCCTTGTAGAAATATTGACTGGTCTTGAGGAAATCGACATAGTGTTTCTCCAGCTTTCGGCGTTCCACGGCACGGCGTTTCTGATCGGCGGAACGGTAATGAGTTACGAACTTTCGATAGCGAGTATTAATGAGGCTGTGCGAGTCCCAGAGACGATGTTGTACACGCTCCTTGGTAGCATATTCGAAGTCGTTGAAGATAACTGCTTCACAAGCAATGCGCAACCTGAAGATTATTAGACTGGTATGATAAAGACAAGAATATGATAAACTAACTGTGCAAGAAGATGTTCAATATCTTCAAATGTAGGCGAATCCTTGTTCAACTGCAATTGTAGCTCCTTCTCGATCTTTTGTCCGACACTGAGTTGTGAGTTAGTATGAGTGAGAGAGAGTGTGTGTGTGCAAATCGACATTATCATATGCCCGAGTGCGACGAAGAACTCACAGCCAGTTTTGTTGGATAGAGGATTTATCCATAGCTAAAGTTCCTTGAGAAATTGTACAGGACCCCAAGGTCAACTTTATTGTTCGGTTGGTTTTTGTCTTCCTACACCCGAATAAAAGTTGTAGGAGTTGGCCATGGAGTCGGGTAGGAAAATAATAAATGTGAGAGAAGGTCACAAAATTGAAGTTTGCAAAAAAATATGAAAGGTGAATTCAGATCAGATTTTCATCAAATAAATTCACTATTAAATTATCGCCTCAAGGAATTAAACAAGACTGATATGACGAAAAGACTTTATGGTCTTTCTGAGCTTTGTGTTTATGAGAATACATGAGGAGAGGAGAGGAAGAGGGGAAAGATGGAGGATGATGATGAGTTATGATTGAAGTGATGTTTCCTAGTAAGTAATAAGTAGGTACTAGGTAAGTAATAGTTTTTAGTTTCTTAGTCAACTTCACTCTCACTCATCATTTAATACGGCTTTTAATTTTCTGCCATATGGTACCGCCTTTTAATGCCAAATTTACCTTGAACTGCCTAGAGGATCTCACAAACCAATCTGTCTGTTGTCTGTTGTTACAAAACAAAACAAATCAAAACACATCAAAATATTGAGAATTGAGAAAGAGTATCTAATAACTCCCAACTGTCAAGTCTTACTCTCGCCAATAGACTATAGGTGAGGTTAAAATTTATCATCAATGGTAAAGAAGGAAATCCAAAGCAAAGGAAGTTAATAAGTCGAGGGAACTATTCTTCAATACAAAACAGTAATAGAGTAATTCCCCCTCACTTTACCACTCTTTTCGTTTTCTTTCATCTCATTACAAAAATGGCAAAACGTTTACGGGATGAAGAGTTTGATGATTCTTCTTCTCCAGATTCGGAGATTATAGAGACACCCAACAGTACATCGGAGATACAGAATACTCAAGCTACCACAAGTTCCACGCCTTTAACCTCCTCCAAAATTGTCCACCTTGATCAAGAGATTGGTGAAGGTCCATCAATAATGAGGTGCTCGTTGCCAGGTCATCACAAGACACTATCCTTCCTTTCATATGATGACTATGAGGTACACTACAAGAAGTCTCACATGAATCGATGTTTGGAATGCCGCAAGAACTTTCCTTCCGAACACTTTCTCAACCTTCACATCGAGGAAAACCATGATGCGCTAGTTAGTGTCAGAAAGGATAGGGGAGAAAAGATTGTAAGATAATCCTTGAGCGTGTCTGGTCTATAGCTACTAATTATCGAGCAGTATTCTTGTTTTGTTGAAGACTGTGATAGGAAATGCTCGACTCCCCAAAAGAGACGTATGCATCTCATCGACAAACACATGTTTCCTCAACAGTATGACTTTTTTGTTGTGAATGATGGCATTGATCATAAAAGCTCCATGCTTAGATCAGGTCGCCATGGCCATCGACGACACAGTTCGGCGGCACAAATGAAATCCGAGCAATTAAGGCAACATGTCGCCACTACTGAGCTAACTCCGAGCAAGCAAGGTACCGAAGGAGAAGCCTCATTGATGTTGACAGATGATGATGGTATGAAAGGATTAGAGACAGCCGCCCCAGTTGTGGAACCAGAAGATGATCATATGAAAGGACTAGAAACAGCCATGTCAGCACTGAGATTTGTTCCAAGCAGTGTTAGATTTGGAAGGGGGCGTGGAAGGGGAAGGGGATTCAGCAGGGCCTGATATCATACGGATTTACGATTTGATGATGTTACGAGAATGAATATAATCTATTAGCACATGAGCAACTCGTTATACTTGATGAAACTAGTGGCTTCTGCAGCAATCTGCAGCGTGTGGATATCCATGAAGGGGCATTGAGCTAAATATAGCCATAGCAAGCAACACTTATCAGCCTTTATATGGGGTTAGTTGCTAAAAGGAGTTGACTACCCAAATAGAGTTGAATGTCGTTATGTAATGACAATATGCCTCATATCACCAACACATGAAGAAGGTACATAGATTCATGAATTTCGAATAAAAAACAATTCATATTGGGTATCTGTGTCCAAAGTATCTTCTATCCCAGCTCCCAAAACGCCAACACTAATATTTACACTGCCCATGCTCATCTTATTGTTTCAAAATATACTCATTCGAGCTCCCCAACTATCTCCTCTTGGGTTTATTATAATCTGATAAGGAAACGGATTTGCCTCGCTCGTGGTGATAGGTGGGATATGATCTTTCTCCAAGTTAACCGTTGTGACAATCTTCATTGCCGCTTTCAGTAACATGGCCTCCATCGCGCTTCTGACTTTCGCTCGTTCTGTAGGGCGCAGTGTAAGCTAGCCATGGCCATTTCATAGGGCATTTGGATTTCCTTACCACTCTCTGTTCGCGGCGTTGCTAATGTAACGTCCAAAGTCCACTGTTCCCAACATACCTCTTCCTCCTTTGTTATCCAGGTTAGCAGTGAGACATTTCGAATAGAAAGAATGATCCGGATGATCGGAGTTGTACTCCAGACTCAACATACTCCTTTCGTAAACCAAGCCTTTCTTCGCTTTTTCTCAAAGAATTGAATAGCCATCTGTCCTCTCACACCAGTGTTTCTCCCACCGAGATCTGAGGTGGTGTCTAGTTGCCGCACCAGAGCAGTGGTCCTTTGATCGATGAGTGTTTCAATTTCGACATTCTCAATATATGGCAGAGTCATCTCTAGAACATCTCGAGTCTTGGGTCTAATAGAAGGGAAGTATCGGTGGAAGAAAATGGTATGTAGAATGCCTGGAAAAGGAGTCGAGTTAGCAGGGCTATTGGGCGCATATTGTGACATGCTATTCTGATTATCGCATCAAAACACAGTTGCTACTTGCCTCTAATGACCTCTTTCACCGAGGTTGGGTCAGCAAACACCTCAATGATATGTTCGGGTGCTTTGCGCTGATCCATTGTCAATATTCAATCTTCTCATTTGTGTTTGTCGTTTTAGGAGTTTGATCGTGCACTCTAGAAGCTTTGGTCTTTGTGCATTCCATTTACATGGAGGGGTAGGAAGTTATGCATTATTCTAAAACTGGATTCCTTATCGGGGTATCGGTGGATACTTGACTGTGAAAGTTGCAGCCGAGTTGTGGCTGGAAAGTCAGTCAGCATCCTCGGCCTGGAGACAAGACAACAAAGGGAGCTTCTCACATTGCCTTACCTAGGTAGGGAAAGAAACTATAAATCTTATCATTCAACATTATTCCATTTGGTTCACATTTTCAACCTTCCGAACTGTCATTTTTTAACGTTATGTAATTCTGCTTTCATTCTTTTTCTTAAAAAGAATCAAAATTATGAATTCCGTTCGCAAATGGGCAAGGAGAAATAGAACTCCCCTTGCGATTGGATTTGGTGTGATTGGTGTAGGCTATGTAGCTACTCAATATGTGCTGGGAAAGATTTCTGATGCTCGACAACGTATGAGTAGCGATCGTATAGCTCGAGAGAAGTATGTTTGGTATCCACTGAGGTGATAAACTTATGCTTATCCACTTATTCTTAGTCTCCGCCGTCGATTTGAGCAGAATCAAGAAGATTGCACCTACACGGTCTTAGCCCTCCTGCCCACAGCCACCGAGAACATTCTTGCAGAATTGGAAACGGAGAGGATCACCTATGAGCTGCAACAACAGAAGGCCGCGAAGCAGGCACGAAATGGAGAAGGTCGTCGATCAGAATTCGGATCTAGTCCTCCGAGTATTACCGACGATGATGGCAGAAGCATGGCGAGTTTCAGTGATAGCGGAATGCATATAAGTCAACTCGGAATACCCTCAGGATTAGAGTTAGGTGTTGATGGAGCACAAGATGGAGGACAACAAGGAGCACAGCAAGCCCAAAAAGTAAAAAAATCGAAGATGCAATTGTGGAACGACCTTAAGATTAGCTGTAAGCTGGTTATTTTCAACCTTCTATTCATTGCTAATTTGTGCTAGCTATCACGCGATCTTTCACTTTAATATATACACTCTCTCTTCTCACACTTCTCACGCGAATACAGCTCAATCTTTTAGGACGTCGCAGTTACCTTTCGAGTGTAGTTTCCCTGGCTACTGGTGGCGTGGAGCAATCAACAATAAGTCTGGAGAACCATGATGATGATAATTCAGATCAAGCATACGGAAACGATTTCGAGACGAATAGACGGTATCTGACATTCAGCTGGTGGTTACTTCATAGAGGTTGGAGGGATGTCATGTTGAAGGTCGAGGCTGCTGTGAAAGAAGTATTTAGGGACACTTCTATCCGAGAAGAACTTACCATGGCCAAGTTTTCCGAGTTGACGCTCGAGGTTCGTAAAAAGGTAGAAGGAGCCACCCCCGAGGACAGACAGGCGACTCGTTGGTTACAGTATCTTCTGCCACCACGAGACCAAGAAGATTTCGTCATAAAAGAATCTGGCATGAAGACTATGGAGCCTGAGAATCCTTCGTCCTCCCCTGTGTCGCCCCTGAGACGACTTCTTGATGAAACCTCGGATCTTATCGACTCTCCACCATTCTCTCACGTTCTGACTATGCTTCTCGATGCTGGTTTCTCAACTCTTGTTGAACAAAAGATCGCTCAGCAAAGCTTCAAGGTTCCATCTCAGCCCGAGGAAGCTCGTGTCACGGAAGTTCTTGAGCCAAAGCCGGTAAAACTTCCATTGATATTGGCCGTCCTCACTAGACAGGCGCATTCTATTGGAAATGGTGTGCCTAATGAATATCTTCAAGCCATGGAGCAGGTTAGGGAGTTGGAAGCTTTTGCCGCTGTGGTTTACTCTAGTCACGAGAACGAGATAAACCCGGTTGACGACTTCGGGAGTGCTGTATTAGTGCCAAAGAATGGCTTGGGCGAATCTGAAATAAACGCCGTGGCTTCTGATGGCCAAGATAGTCTCATAGATGTGGGGACTGCCAGCAGATTTGAAAGTGCTTGGGGGAAAGCGGTAGAGCCTTCAGATAAGTCTACATCTTTGTAGATTGTGTTTTAGTGAGGTTTATATAATCTCCGGATAATATTTGGGATATGGGGAATAATTACTGGGCAAGGTTGTGGGAAATATATCGAGGCGAAGGAAGAAATGAGTTATGTAAAGATACCAAAACAATGCCATAATTATATCATCCTTTAGGCTATGATATCTATTATATTATAATATACACTGTCCAGCTCAACTCCCTTCTTTTGAGGGTCATACATGCCATAAATTAGGTTGAAAGACCGGAATGCCATAGACGCCTAGAAGAGCCCTTATATATCGAATCTAACTTTCGACATTGAAGGGTGTCATGGAGCATCTAAGCGTGGGAGGCCATTTCATCATGAAGGACTTGACAGCTTCCATAATGAGACTTGATCCACCAAGAATTAAAAATATTGCTGGTTTGTAATTTCTCAAGGCTCTCGTGTGGGCTCCCTTTCAAATTCCCAGTTTTACTAATGTGCTCCCTTTAACCTCGACTCCAATATCCCCAAACGCCTCAACATGTTTCTATGTCCTATTGTTTATACCGTTCAAATTGAATCCTATGCGACATTGAATATCCACTGCGTCTAAATCATGAGGCTCGTAATGGGCATTGGGAATTATAGAACACCTTTAACGAATTGGTCGAGGGCCAGCTCGAAGAGCTCGTTCGCAACTCCTTCACCCCCGTGGTGCTCGACAGGGGATAACGGGTTCTTGATCACTGTGTAGTATTAATACATAGGCCAGGATCACAATGAGAAGCAGCCATACCAAATTCTACATAGAGATTGACATATATCTGATGTAGCACCTGCCGCATCGCCAAAGTTTGGGTGTCGGTAAGCATCACAAACTTGATATTGGTAGGAGTTTCGTAATAATGCAGCTTGTACTGCGCCGTTCGAAAGGATATGAAACTATCATCCGGCCCTCCCAACTTCCTCACCATGTTCCGCAGCGAGAAGATGGTACCGAAGATCAATTTCGCATCGTCTTGCGCGCTCAGCTTTCCGGGGCGACTCTTCGGGATGGCGAGGTCGGGTACAGAGATAGGGGGGGCGGCGCCCGAGTTGCTGGAGTTGGAGACGGGTCGGGTGGTTGCGCTGCTGGTGGTGGTGGAGAGGGGTCGCTCGTTGTTACGGTGCCAGAGTTTGGAGTAGATGCATTCGGCTGGGGGATTGGTGGTTAGTATTGATTGGGGAATTCTAAGTAGTGGATTGAATTGGAATTGACTTACTATGTCTATCGAATATGTAAAAGGAATAGACAACCATATTGAGGATGTGAGGTAGTTTGTCTGAAGTACTACTTGTTGTTGATATATCCCCTTTAGAAACCACTTTCAGCCTCTTTCTTGACTTTAACCTTAATTATTGATAAGGCTTCGTATCTTATGTATGTACATAGTAGTAGTAAAGGCTAAAAGTACGCTATCGAATTAAGCTTTTGTCAAGCTAAGCAAGCCTAATCCCTATAATCCCAGAGATCGGCCGACCCTTGACCCAAAGCTCCTCATTCGTCAAGTAATTTTTGATAGCCTCACCATTCAATCTTACCCTTCTTCTCCCAATATTTCTTCTCTTTGTCTTTCATATTACTCGACCTTCAAGATACCTCACTGGTCTTTAGATATGAAGTGAGATATTCAACTTTTACGAAAATGTCTTTATTCGCTGGCGATTGTAAAGAACCAGCTCATCCTGGCGATATCACCCAGAAAGAGGCTGATGCGGGCATTCTCCCTTCTCATGGTAAGTGAGCGTTTTCAATACTCGATCATAACCACCTAATTCCCCCATAGTGTAAGCTAACTTAACAACTATGTAGGCATTTCTCTCGATATACCGGGTGAATTAGTCGATGGTCGTCCGCCTATGGTACAATATCTGTAAATTGCCCCCCCCTCCCCCTCCCAAAACGACCCCTCCTTATCTTTATCTCCCGCTAATGGATCTTCGAGTTCCACCCCCGCATATCAAAGTCCTCTCCGACATCACCGTCGCAGTGCTTCTGCGCACCGGGAAATAAAGGTTCGCTACAAGTCCCGTAACCTGGCTATTCGCATATAAATCGATGCTAATTGCAAAAAAGGAAACACTTAATGCAAGATCCGAGTATATGAATAATGAAGAAGATGGGAGAGCCGAACATCATATCAACCAATATATCATCAAGGATGAAATTGGCAGGGGCTCTTTTGGGGCTGTTCATCTAGCAGTGGATCAATACGGACAGGAATTTGTAAGAACTTCTATCCTAAACCATTAAATCTCGGTTTAATATTGGGTATATAGGCAGTCAAAGAGTTCTCGAAATCAAGGTTACGGAAAAGAGCACAATCTAATATCCTTCGAAGGCCGCATTATGTTAGACGCCCAGGACATCTCGCAGCAGGAACCGGCTTTAATTCTCCTTTACATCGCCATTCGGCCTCTGAAATCCATATAAATGAGCAACAAGGGAACCCTCTATATTTGATAAAGGAGGAGATCGCTATCATGAAGAAACTCAATCATCCGAATCTTGTCAGTTTGATAGAAGTACTGGATGATCCCGAGGAAGATTCTCTTTACATGGTTCTGGAGATGTGTAAGAAAGGAGTCGTTATGAAGGTTGGACTTGGAGAGAAAGCAGATCCCTATGACGCTGAAAGTTGCAGATGTTGGTTTAGGGACCTAATACTCGGCATTGAATATCGTGAGTACTTCCAGGGACTTTCTCCATTGTTTAATAAGCTTACATTACGAAGTTCATGCCCAAGGCGTCGTACATCGGGACATCAAGCCGGACAATTTGCTATTGACCGAAGACGACGTGCTAAAAGTCGTGGATTTTGGGGTTTCAGAGATGTTCGAAAAGGCTTCAGATATGATGACAGCCAAATCTGCAGGATCTCCAGCTTTTCTGCCACCAGAATTGTGTATCACCAAGCACGGCGATGTCTCTGGGAGAGCGGCTGACATCTGGTCTATGGGAGTTTCACTATATTGTCTGCGCTTTGGCCATATACCTTTTGAGCGAACCGGAGTCCTTGAACTGTATGAAGCAATCAAGAACGATCAGGTTGACTACGAGCCGGATAACGATCCTGCGTTTGTGGATTTAATGAGGAAGCTTTTAGAGAAAGATCCTAAGAAAAGAATCACTATGGATGAAATTCGCGTATGTTTTCCCTTATATAATTTAGGTGCAAGATTGGCTGATATCGAGTAGGAACACCCTTGGGTGACCAATAATGGAAGCGATCCTTTACTCTCAAAAGAAGAGAATATAGCAAACTTAGTTGAGCCGCCAAGCGAAACCGAAGTCAATCATGCAATAACCACTAAAATGAGAGGTTTGCTCGCAGTTATGAAAGCTGTGAAAAAATTCAAGACGAAATTAGAGAAGAGAAGACCCAATGCCATTTCTGAGACATTAGGGAAAGGCATCCGTGTTCTGCATCCATCGACGGGGATGGACGGGCAAAAGGAATCAAAACTCCATAGGTCTAAAAGTGCGGATCTCGAGGATAGACGACTAATTGAGTCGGCGCTTGCTGCTGAAGGTATCCACCACGATGGCATATATTCATCAGCCGATGGTCCTAGGACTATGACAAGCAGAATGGATTCTTCTAGCACGGTTGTAGCCGAAGAGGAGCCCATAGACAAAGTTCGTTCACATCAGCAGATTTCAAAACTCGATTCATCAGATTCGATAACAAAACGACCGGATCTTCGGGAACAACACTCTGGTGATAAGGGTCATGCTCATGATCCTTTGGAGGAAGAACCTCTGTACCTTGGAATTGGCGCTGGGGTAGGAGAGGACGACTCTCTGGACGCACCGGTACAAGAATTAATTGCTGAATCTCCCACGGCAGCCGAGTTTAGCATATACGACACTGCCTATCAACAAGAGGTCGAGCGAATCCGTGCTGCTCAAGGACACACCGCTACTGTCTATTTGACCCGGCGCGTAGATCACAAGAAAGAATATAAAGCCGACAGTAACATGATGAAACTCCCGCATCATGCGGAGATGAAAGGGCGGATACAAGAAGGATGGAAGGGTCTTGTAGATCGCGCTCAGGAAAGCAGAGATGAACTGTCCCTCCATGAGAAACTCACTGAAGGTCATCAGGCGGTTTCGGATCTTGTTTCTAAGGCGGTAGAGAATACGAGAAACATGGGAAGAGACATTAGTGAGAGGGGTGGGACTACATTTGTAAATGTAGTGCATGGGGCTATGGAAAAACGCAAGGAAAAGGTTGAGGAAGAGGAGAAAGGGGAGAAAGGGGAAGATGAGAAACCATGATAGAAATTGTCAGGCCGCAAAGGGCATTGGTGCAGTGGCTGTTTCACTCGGCGGTGAGTTGGCAGATGGATTGATACCATAATTATGCGTCATGCAAAATAATAGTTTTTTTGTATCTAGGTCAGGAGACTTTAAGCATTGGATTTATCGATTTTTCAGTAGAAGTTATCAAGCCTGCTTGTTTGTTATGCAAGCATGGGAACTATTTATGCCCTCATGTTCCATGACCGCAATGTGAATGTACCCGCCTCAGTCACCGGACCGACATCCCGCCCAGCTGTCCATTGCGCCTATTCTGCAATTCCGCGCTCCTGTCTCGCTTCGGGCAAGCGAGTGGGGGGGATAGCGCTATTGTCGCTAACCAATCTGGATAGTGTCATTATACCACTTGACTTGGTTTCGAGAAATAGCTCTGTATTATCCTCGTTGGCCAATATGAAGGTATATGCAAATCCGGATCCAATTAGCGCCTTGGGATTTGGATGAGTATCATCTTGTTTGATTGAGAGGATGTTTGGCTTCACCGTCTGTTCTTGAAATATCTTGACAACTCGGCTAGTCAATTCAGTATTCTGACTATTTCCCCTTGGATGCAAACTATGCAGATTTACCCCTAGAAAACGAATCTCTCAAAACGCCTGCTATAGCCCATGTCAAAAAGATTTGGCATTCAATACTCCCTCCCAACCCTTCACCAATATCAGTCTGAATGCTTCCCTTCCTTGCCTTCCTACCCAATTGCCCTGAACGCCAAATGCTGGTATCATTAAAGTAAACGGTACAAGTAGTGTACCGTCAAACTAGTTCGCCCCTCCTTCGCTATCCTGCGTGGTCAGAAACGTCTCCCCAAATATCTCCGCGATGATCCTTCAATAGTATTGGCTCTTTGCCCATCATCACTCAAATGGTACACATCACTCCCTTTATGGAGCCCGCACCCTTATCGTACTGTGCACTCCACCGAGAAAGGCAAATGTAATGAGTACATCCACGAACAAGGTGCAAGAATGCCGTCCGCCTAATCAGTCGATGCACAACCCCTGCATCCGCAACTAACGCATTGAATCTCCTGCTCCTCCCCTAAATCAGCCTTGGGAACCCGGCATATGCAGGTAGAGTTGAAGTTTGTCTCTTTCGTTTGAACGCATTTCAGACAGCATAACTATACCAAATTTTCCATTAGTAAAACAAACAATCAATCAATCAAACAATCAATCATCCACATCCTCTCCCATCCCAGAACAAAAACATAAAGATAAACATACCTTCTCATACCCCTCCTTCTTCCACTTCGCCACGAGCGTGGCATCGCACTGGCCATTCTTCACGCACCAGTCGTACAGCTGCTTGCTAATCTTCTCCTCGCAATACATATCCCAGACGTATTTACTTCGCTGATGGACGATCTGTGTGATGGCCCAGGTTCCTTGGTGGCGGGGGCCGGAGGGGGGTGGGGCTGCAATGGCATCTTTCATCTTGTTGCTGTAGACGAGGAGGGAGTCTTCGATGTCGCTGTAGCCTTGGGGGGGTGCTTTGCGCTTCGAGGCGTGGCGAATGGCGGGCATGCTTGCGGTTTTATGCGGTGGTCTTTGTAGTTGTAGTTTTAGTTGTGAGAACAATGATCACTGTAATGTATTATCGTTGGGAGAACAATCTATGTGTGAAAGTAATGTTGCAGTTGTGTTTTGTAATGAATGTAGCAGCGGGGTGAAGCAAGCAAGCTCTCGTTCAAAAAATAATTCGTCAGCCTTGAGCTCCTAGCTTATCTCATCCTCAAACCCTTCTCGTTTAGTATATACTGATTATTTAAGTATAAAATTTATAAACTAGTTAATCAGATTTATATAAAGTAAAGCGTACATTTACTAAAGAGTTTAAACTATTTTGGTTGTGGTTTTGATGTAGAATGTAACATTTTGCATTTTATTTAACAATTTAAATATTAATTATAAATCAATTAACTATTTTTATTTTTTAAAAGTAACTTAATTTATAAAACCGAGTTTTTTTATTATTTTTATATATAATATATTATTATATTATTATTTAATTAGGTATATATACAGTTTCGAAGTTAAAAAATAGATTTTTCAAAATGTAATATTTAATGATAACGATTATTTCCTTTTTTATTATTTAAATATTATTTATTGTTATATAAAAATAAATATACTATAAAGATGCCCTAATTATTTTAATTCTTATTATATAAATGATTTATATTGAAAAGTTGTAATTGTTAAGACTCAAATAGTTAAATGCTTTAACTTCGATTTTTCTTATCTTTTATCATCTCCTATAAACTCCTATAATTTTCTATAAATTCTTACAAACTCTTGCAAACTTTTAAGAAATCCTACAAAGTTCTAATATTTTTTATATATTTTTAATATATTTTATAAATTTTTAATATATTTTATAAATATATCTTATATAAATATTTAAAAGTGAATATAAAGATTTTGTACGACACAAATATATTTCGTGATATGTATTTAATTTTATTCATTGTTAGTAAAAAACTTCTACTATCTCATACTAATATCTATAAACTTATATAGATTTCTATAAATTTTTATAAACTCCTATGAACTTTTATGGATTTATACAAATATTCAACGAATCCTTGGATTATTATAATACCATAATTGATTTCGAATAAAAAAGCTGATGGGTATAAAAAATGTATTAAACAAACAGCCAAAAAGAATAATAAAAGTAAAGTCAAAAATAATAGTTTTATTATACTAAATTTAATAATATTTAATATTAGTTTAAAAGAATGTATATAGTGAATTGAAGAAGTTTAGTTAAAGGATATACCGGAAATGATTGTTAAAGTAATATTAATAAAGTATATTAATATACAATCAAAATTGATAAAGATATGTTTTTAACGAATTCTTTTTTTTTTAAATCTAATTATTGTTCGATTATTTAAATTAATACAAACTCGAATTTTCTGTTGGTTGATATATAGAAAAAACAATATATTATATATTGCCAAAACTAGATTTGATAAAAGTTTAATATTTTATATTTATTTGATTTTAATAAGAAAGATTATCTTTCAAATAATTTTATTAATTAAGTTTAAAAAAGAGTAATATAAAGATATTAAAAAGTTGTTTGAAATTTTACTTTGTTTTTTGAATGTTAAATTCTTAAAAAAATAAACTAATATTATTAATAAGATCTTAAATTTGGAGTATATTTATATCCTTTTTAATCCAAAACAAATATTTTTTATTTCATTTAGAGATACTTTTAAATTTTTAGTTTTGCAATTCAATATTGGGTTTGTTATTATAAATAAATATTATTTAATTTTATAATAAAAAGAATTTAAATCTAAATTCACAATATTAAAGTAATTGCAATATTTTTTATTACAAAAAATAGTTTGGTTTAAGTATACTGTTATTTTAAATACAGAAATATAAAAAACTATATTAAAGAATAAAAGGTTTTAAAATATAATAAATTGTTTATATTGAATTAGTATTATTTAAATATTAATAGATCGTTCAAACATCTTTTTATTAATAATACTTATTTCTAATAATAAAATTACTAATTATAAATTTTTATATTATTTATTAGATCAAATTATAAATAAAGATGGAAACTTTACTCCAAAGAATATTCCTAAAATAATAATATTTGTAAATATTAGAAATATAATTATTACAATAGTAATAGTATTACGAGATTATTTATTAACAAAAACAAAAGCATTTAATATAAAGGATACTAAATATTTAATAAAAAAAAAATCTAAAAAATATTGTATTCTTAATATAATTAAAATATTTTATTTTAAACTTAACATTACAAATAAAGTTACAAAATATAATGAATTTGTATTGATATTATTTACTATTTATATTATAATTTTAATTATTTTGTTTATTATAAAAATCAATATTTTAGAATTATTTTAAATTGTTTTTTGAAATATAAAAAAGCTAGAAATATTGGAATTATAATAAAAAATAAAACAAGGAAATCAAGGTTTTTTGTATATATATAATGTATATATTTTCAATTTATATTATTATTTTGATTTATTTGAAATAAATGTAATAGCAATTAAAGGGTTTATCTCAATACTTTCAAATAATATTTTAATTTAAAAACAAAAAAATATAAAAAAGTATATATTACTATCTTATTAAAAAGCTTTGTAATTATAAACTTTTTAAATTGAATTAAATATAAAAATTGATATTGAAAGTATCATTAATAATAATAATATAATTAAGCCAATAGTATTAAAAAAAATTATTTATATTTGAACAAAAACGGAGATAAAAAGAAGAAAAAGTGTTCTCTTTAAATAATTAACAATTTATAATAGTAAATACTATAAAAAGGCTTTTTTGGATTATTTAAAAAAGTATTTTCTTAAAAAAGATAAAAATAAAAAGATTATTCCAACAAAAAGTATGGAAGCGCATGCGGATCGTTTTGGTCATAATTACCCTTTCTACTTTTTCTTAATTGTTTCTTAACAACAACACTATATAAAATAAATTCCTTTGGTAGAATAATTAAATAAAGTATGCTCTTTCTATTGTACCAAATAGAAACTATAAATTGTGAAGTATAAAGTAGGTAGTGTTTTTGGATGAGGAAGAGGGTAGTAGGGTAGTTACACGTGATTAATAATGCTTATAATAGACCCCACATTTTAGTTAAAGCTTAAACCACCACTTCAAAAAATAAACGAGATAAACATAATGAACCTTATTACTATCTACCTACCTTACCATTTATTTTTATATCTCATAATTTATAATTTCTGTTTGATGCGATTGAAAGAGTATACCTTAATTAGCTATCCTACTAAAAGAATCCATTTCATATAGCGTTGTTGTTGAGAAACAATTATATAAAAGTAAAAAAGTAGTTATGACCAAAACGATCCGCATGCGCTTCCATAAAAAAGATATTACAATAAATATAATTTGAATTTTATATTTATTTTAATATTACTTTTAACAATTGTTAAATTAATAATAAAACCTTAGAAAAATATTATAACTATATTTGCTTTAAAGTTATTAAAAAAATAATGCAAAACAAAAGTACAAAAAATAGTATTTAGCAAATGGCGATTTGTTTTGTTAAGAATCTTTTTTATGAAAAAGGTTTTATATTTATAATTGGCTAATTTGTATTATTGAAAGTTTACTAATTAACTTTTAAATTAATGAAATAAACTAATTATTAATAATTTATTTATTAAAATCCTAAAACTAAAATTATAAAAGTTTTTCGATTAATATAAAAACAATCTTATATTAACTTTTTAATCTTTATATAATTCAATTGTTCTTCTATATTCGAAATATAAAAATATAACAAATTAGAAAAATAAAAAAAAAGAAAAAGTTATTAAACAAAAAAGAAAAGTTGATAAACAAAAAACTATAATATAATTTTTTAAAAATATATTAATTTCTATAAAAAAAAGATTTAATACATTTTAAATAGTTTAAGATAACGAGATTACCTGGTAGTTGATATAATATTAAACTAAAAAAGTAGTATTGAATAGTTAGCTTATAATATCCAAGTTTATTTTTTAGTTTGTTGTTAGTCCTTTAGTATTTAAACCTATTATTTAATATAATAATCTAATAGTATTATTAAAAATTGACGCTATGTAATTAAATAATCTTTAAAGCCAAAATGCTATTAATAATATGTAATCTAATATAATCTTATTATTAATATTAAAAATAAAACGGAAAAGAAACAAATTTTTTATATATAATTTAGTTATATTTAATGATACTTTTATTATACTTTTATTTTAATTATTTAAAAGTTTAATAGGATGATTTTTTTTTTTTATAAATATAATACAAAATATAATAAATAAAATAAAAAATATAAATAAATTTTTTATTCAATTTTTGATTTCTAAAATTTTGTTTATTTAAGTTTAAGATATTTAAATATATAACAACAATAAAATAATATTTAAAATTTAATATAATAAAGATGTAATTCTAAATAGTTAAATAGATAAATAAATAATAATAATATATAAACAACTTTTATAAAATAATAATATTATATATTAATATTTTCTAATAATTCTTAATATCTTTTATAAAGTTTTATAAACTTTTGTAAATTTCTAAATTAATAAATATAAATATTAATTAATTAATAATTAATTGATTTATAGATTTTGTAGTAGGTAGGCAAAGTAAACAAATTAATAGGAAAAAGCAATAGCACAACTCTGTATTATTTTAATTTTAATTTTGAAATTTTATAAACTTTTAAATTATTTTATAAATTTTTATAATTTTATAACCTTTTTAATTTTATATAATTTAATTAATATATTGAAAAAATATCATATATTTGGGTTTTAATTTATTTATAGAACATTAAATACAATAAAAAGGTTATATTAACATTTGTAATATAAATAGAAAAGGGTAAAATACAAAATGGAATAATCTGCCTGAAACAATATATTTCTACTTTTTTATTTTTTGTATACCAAAATGAATAATAATTTTTGTTTAACTTTTATATTCTTTGAATTCTAGTTGCACATTAAGCCCCCTCTCCTATATCTCGAGCTCCCTCTTTTATATCTCGAGCCCCCTCTTCTATATCTTAAGCCCCCTCTCCCATATTTCGAGCCCCCTTTTTTATGTCTCGAGTTCCCTTTTTTGCTATGTCTCGAGCCTTTTTTTTCGCTCCCTCCCTCGCTTCCTCCCTTGTTTTCTTTTAAGCTTTTTCTCGAGTTTTTTTCTTTGTTATATCAAATATATTTTTTGATTATATTGATGGTAATAGTAATGGTAATAATAGTAATTATAGTAGATTAGTATTAGAATATAAATCTAAACCTGTATTTACACTAAAAAGTTTAAAAAAAAAAGAAATGTTTATTGTTTCAAAAAAGAAGTATAAGGAGAAATAAAAAAGTTATGCGAAGTATTGTTTTTAATTATAAAACAATCAAAAATCCAAAAACAATTATAAATTTATACAATAAAATAAATAATAGTATAAAACAAATATTTAATTTAATGCAATAAAATTATTAAAATAAAAGAATTAAAACTATATTTTTTAAATTATAAAATTTAAGTTAAATAAGAAAATGCTAGAAAAAGAAAAATATAGCTTATATTATAAGATTATATATAAATATTAAATATATTTTAAAAAAAATAAAAAGTAAATAAAATATCTTAATTCAATATACACGCAATATTATATAATTGTATATAAGGGTGGGTGTAGCCTTTTTATTTATAAACAATTTAAGGCTATTAATATATTATTATTTTTATAATTATAAATTTTAATAAAGCATTTAATAGAATACCTAATAAAATAAATAATGTTAATATTTGTAATATTGACAATATTATTTTTTATGTTATATTATTACTATTATTTACAAATAATAATAATTATATAAAATATTTTTAATATATTTAATTAATTAATTAAACTAAAATTATTTTAAAATAATAAATTTTTAGTTTATATTATTAAATATTTGAATTATTAATATGCAAATATACCTATTAAATAGGCTAAATAATATAATATATATTTTATAAAAATTTATAGGAATTTACAAAAGTTTAAAAAAATTTAAAAAAGTTTAAAATGTAAAATAATAATAATTTTGAATTAATAATATAAAATAAAGATTATAAAAGTTTATAAAAGTTTATAAAAATTTATAAAAGTTTATAAAAATTTATTAAAATCTATAAAAAATAATAGGAATTAAAAAAAATTAATAAAATTCAATAAAATAATAATACTATATTATAATTTATATATATTATTATTTAAATTAAAAACAAATATATAATTAAAATTTTCAATATTATTTAAAAGTATTAAAAAAGTATAAAAATCTTACAAATTAAAATCTTTTATAAGATTAATAATTTTCAGTTTTTTGTTTATAATAGTATTTTGTAGTTTTCCTTTTTAAATTATATATTAAAAGTTAAAGGCTTTAATTTTATTTTTAAAAATGCTTTTTTTATTAGTTTATAAATCTTTTAATATATAAATTCCTTTCTTTAAACCAATTAAATTTAAATTAGTTTTATTATTACTAATTAATAATATAACTAATATTAATATATTAATTTCATATTTATAAATAATATAAGCTTTTAATATTATTTTTTTAAATTTATTCTTTATTATTGTATAAAAAGTATACTAAAAAGTATTTATTAGGTAAATTTTATTAAATATTTTATTAATATTATAAATAAAGTTTTTATAATATTTTATATTAATTTAATATTTAATATTTAAATATTTTTGTTTTATTAATTAATTAAAACTAAAATTAATATAATATATTGTAATTTAAAAAAATATATTTTTAGAAAAAGAAACTATTAATAGTATAATATCTTTTTATTATAATTTATTTGGTTAGTTTTTTAAAACAATATTATTAAAGGATTTACCATACAATATATAATATTAATATTATTGTATTTAATAGCTTTATTAATTATTATATATATTTTTATTTTATAAAATAAACAATATATAGTAATATAATTTGGGTTAACTTTTTTATTATTTTTCTAACTTTTTTTAATAAATATACTTTGCCAAACAGATTTTATAATATCAAAAAACTATATTGGCATTATATCTTTTATATTATTTTTAATAAATAATTTTATATTATATATTTAATTAAAATTATTAATTATTGCAATCTTTTGTTTTAAAATCTTGTAAAAAAGAAATATAATTTTAATATTAAAGATTTAGTATAATAAAGAATATATTTAATAATATTTAAATAACTTTCTTTTTGCCTTTTTCTATTTCAAAATTAATATATTTAATAGAATATAATATATATTTGTAATACCTAATAAAGTTTTAAAATAAGTATAAATAATGATTTGTTATAATAATATCGATATATAAAATTACAAAGTATATCTAATCATCCAATTTTATTGAATATAAAAATCTGTAATTTTAAATTATTGGGCTTTAATACCTCAAATATATATAACCATTAATTAATTGTTATAAAATAATTTGAGATTAATAATATAATTAAATGGTAAAAATGTACTTTTTAAAAAAGCTAATTACTTTTGAAATATATTGTTATAAATAGTATAAGTTTTATCTATTATATCTTTATTTTTATATATATTATTAAACTAGAAATACTTAATTTTATTAATAAAAATATATTTAAAATAAAGCATTTTAGGGTATAGTTTTGATTTGTAAAAGATAAAAGTAATGGTTTTTTTTAATACATTTTTTATAACTTTGATTATAAAATAAATATTTATATGAATAATGAATTCGTTTTATATAGTATTAAAAAAATCGAAAATAACTTAATAATCTAATAATATAATAAAGTTATATATAAATTATTTAAATCTTAGAAATAAAAACTTTGGATAAAGAATTAAGGTAACTATCGTCAAATTTTTTATGCTTATAATATAACCTAATCGCTTGTTTTTTTTTGTTTTTTTAAAGTTGAAATTATTATAAACAATTATTATTTGCGGGTGATTACTTTAAACTTTAATTTTCTTTTTAGTTGTAATAATAATAATATTCATTATTTTATTATATTGGTTATAGCTATTATATATATTGAATTTAGAAAGCATTTAAATACAATAACATTTTATTTTATATTTAAATAAGTAATAATCAAAAAGATTAATAAGGTAATTTGATTTTTGCTTATTACAAGTATAAGATATTATACTAATAAATATAAAGATGCATTAAGCCTGGACTTTTTGATTTAGAATATTAGTATAGTTATTATAATAAGCATATTTATTAGCAATAAGTTATATTATAATAAAATATTAAGTAAAGGTTTTAGCTTGTATAAATAAATTTGTTTAAAAAAAGTCAATATCCTAAAACTTATTGGTTAATATATTTGTATTAAAATTCTAAAATATTGATTATATATTTAGATTATTGAATTTTTATTATAATTTATATATAATTTAAAAAGCTAATAATTCTTTTTGTATTTTATTAATAACTTTTTGGAATTTTTATTTTTGTATAATAAAATTTGAATGTTTTTTATTATAAATTTTATTTAAACGTTATTGTGTAATAAACTTTTTGAAAAATAAATCTTTGCTATTTATTATGTTAATAATACATTAGAATTTTATTTGATTTATTTTATTAGTAAATAATAAAATATTAATAGACTAAGTAAGGAGGTTAGATATTAATAGAATTAAATTAGATATAAATGGTAAAGATAAAGAACTAATAAATAGTAATGAAAATAAAGGATTAATAAATGCTATTGTATTCTCTATTATAAATATTTATAATAGTAAAAGTTATTAAAAAGTAAAAGTTAATAAAAGGTTAAAAAAGATAATAAAAGTTGATAGAATATAGCAGGATTTTATAGGAGTTTACAGAAGTTTATAAAAGATAAATATTATCCTATATTTTACCCTACACTATTCTACATTCGAAAGATAGAATGTTGAAACTTTACAAAATTATTATAATTCATTACAATAATATATAATTACAATATTGATTTAATAAATACTATAAATTAAGGGCTTTTTAATAATATAATTACTTTTTTTATATATTGTTATTAATAAATATATATATAATTTTAAATAAATTCAAGAGTTTTTAGAAGTTTGTTAAAAACCACATTTGAAAAACCAGATTTTGAAACTTTACAAAATTATTATAATTTATTATAATAATATATAATTATAATGTTGATTTAATAAATATTATAAATCAAAGGCTTTTTAATAGTATAATTACTTTTTTTATATTTTATTATAATCTAGTATATATATACTCTTAAAAGACTTTTACTAAAGAATATTAAATTCTTACTAAAAATACAACTAAAAACTCTCAAACCTTTATGAAGATTAATATACCCCTTGCCCTAATTAGATCAAATTATGTTTATGTACTAATTATATTTAAAATGGATATATAATTAAAAAATTACCATAATAGTAAGCTAAATTGTTAAAATGTTAATTGCATGAGGGTCTGAAAATTGAGATAACTCCCAGCTTAGGTTTGCCGGTGTCCACGTGATGCGGTTTGATCGGTCGCTTCCTTCTATCAAGGAACCTCAACTTCTGGGCTTGGTTTGAATGGAGAGTAGACCACGACGAATCAGCTACAATGGTTATTAATCCTACTTATCTTGCGCAACGGACGCGCCAGTGTGAGTTTTTATTCTGTGCTGTTTGGGTTGTAATGGATTGTATAGAAGAGGAGACAAGAAAAGCTAATTGGTACGGCAGCTGTTAACTGGACTGATGCGAAATCAAGGGTATTGAAGAGCTATAGAGAATGGATCCGTGCTGTATGTCTGCTCCATATCTATGGGAAGGGTTAGAGAAATTGGCGGATGTGCTGAGAGCAGGGAGACTGATGGGGGTTGATATAGGCTCCGGAAATCCAAACGATGTACTCGCTCGGCATGCCAGTCTCACAATTGAGGACGAAGATGCGGTCGGAGTTTGAGAGGCACAGATATGTGAATCAGATTGGTACGGTTGATAAGTTGTTGTATGAGAGTCATGCGGAATTCCAGGTACGTTTTAGAGATTGGGGAGGTTATGTTTGGGGGACGATGAGGTGTAGATGGAGGAGGGGAGTTGCATGCTATGGGCAGAGGATATTTACGTAGCGTTGAGATATGGGCAGAGGACTAGGCACATGGCAAAGGATGGTTGGCATCAGTAGTAATACGGGGTGCGGTTGGCAGATCTCGGATATATTGGGCTTTTCATGAAGTGCATTTTCTGACTCCAGCGCTACAGGAGACATTGAACTACTGGAAACAACTTCCTCACATCTTGAAGTATTTCCGACAAGAAGAAGATCCAACCGCAAGACTACCACAAAATTTCATGACTGGTTTCTTAGAGGTATGCCTAAAGCCTCCTTCCGTCTTCAATGCATTCTAACCTCAATCACAGGGACGCAATTAGAAGTTGTTATCTTATTTTTGTCGCTTTGTACATATCCCAATGAACCTCAATTGAACTCCATGAGACCTTTCCCTTTTATACGCCTTGCCATGCCATGCCTTGATATCTCAATTCTCATCCCCAATACATTACGTAGTTTATGCCTCCATTCTAGTTGCATATTCCTCTCGTGCTGATGCGAACTTAGCAGCAACTACATCACAGAGGTCGATCAAATCATCCAACCCCTTTCTCAAAGCATCCTCGGCTGACATTGCTATTGTATGGTTAGTCGATTGACGCTATGCAATATAAAACGGGCAATACTGACTGTATGTTTGAATTCGAACGTTCATCAATTCTTCAGAAGGATGAGGTATTGAGTATCCGCAGAACTCAACATCAGGGCTACAAATAAAAGTATCAGTAAAAGGTTATCTTATTGAGTTTAGGACAAGGCTGAGAATTTGACCTACTTCTTCATAATAATATATCTCAACGCATTTCCCAATGTGTGATCCTCCTTCTTAAACTCAAAAGAAGCAGCTGTATCCGTCGACCCAGGGAGCTACATTTCCACCGAATTAGCACATCCTCCCATCAAGAAAGTCTTGCGCTCTTACAATACGAAGTCTCTGTTCTTGGAACATCATCGCGGCGGGGTTATGCGGATCTTCGCGCATGAGGGCTTCGCCTTCGGTCTCCGGGACTACCTCCTCCATCGATACATCTTCTGCGGGGGCTGGTGCAGCTACCTCTGCTTCCTTCTTTCGTGGTGCCATTATTAATTTGTTTGGGGAGGTGATATTGTGAGATGAATGGGCGCAATGATATGTCTAGTTTCTGATTTGGGAGGAACTGGAAGATTGATAATATTTTGATAAATTTTATCGATGTCACATGGAGATAAGGATTGTCTCGATTCTTGTCTTTTGGCCTAAGGCATACATATTTTCTACTCTTCCTGCAGCCCAATTTCAAAATCCTCCACTTACAACTCACAAGCCTTTTCGAAGCTTTCCAGAATATCATCCATGATCAATCCGCCCGATTTCTATTGTATTCTTCCCCTTTTCTGGAATTCCGAACAAGGCCAAAGAATGTTTCAAAGTCTAATAGACTTGTTTGTTCTCAATAACATTAACCAGTTATGCAAATCCTGATAGGCTAATAGTACCAACCTTGACGCTCAGTGGCGGCAAATGAGGCCTCGAACTCATGTATGACCCGAGTGAAGGGTTAAGCTATACAATAGGGGTTATCTTGATGACGGCAACAGCATACGAGGTGAGAACGTCATATATCTTACAGTCTCAGCTTAAGGGGGATGTTACTCTGGGCTGTTACACTCGCGCGCGGCAAAGGAAGATTAAGAAATCTTTGGTCGCTCTTTGGCAGGTGATCAGGTCGCAGGTCCTTGGGGAGGGAGAGAGAAATCAATAGTGCCAAATCCGGGGTATCTTTGTAACATACTGGAATGATACGATACAGATTTCACACCTTACGAAATTTTTTGGATAATCGAATGTTCAAAATGCCGTTGAAACATGTTCCACGACATTAGCATATAACGGAGTCATCTGTTGTGAGTACGAAACAGAAAATGTGGCGCAGGATTAACGAATGGATTTCTCACGATTGCCTGCCAATGCCAATGCCTGCCTCATCTTCAGGTGAAGTCGCACACAGCCTTGCCACGAATAGCTGCAGATGCCCCATCTTTGATATACCATGATCCATCAAAGAACTTGGAACACTTTTTGACGAGTAATTCATCTCTTCTTATGATTAGAAGATGAGACACGAATCACATATGACCAAATCAGCGACCACTTTATTTCATTATATCTTCTTCGACGTGATATAGGTCTTATTCATAATGATTCCTCCTCCTCTTTTTTTACTGTGATAATCCTTTCAACGCGTCTCCTTCATGTGGGGAAGTTTGATTGGAGGGACTCCGAGGGAGATGCTGAGCCGCGTTTCAAAGAAGATCATTCATTCATGAAGCCACTTGGTTGGTTGGTTGTCAATTTGTCAAACACAACCGTCGCAGTTCCAACAAGGATTCTTTCGGACAAACCCGCATGGACCACATTCAATTTCAAGGAGGGGTTCGCTGGCTTTTTTTCTTAAAGCTGGCTTCGGTTTACTTACCTTTACTGGTTTACTGGTGTTGAAATAATCATAGACTCCGGGAGCTGTCAGACCTGAGTGATTGAGCTCCGATTGGAAGTTGAAGAAGCCAAGTCAGCTCTTTTTCGTGTCGTGTACACTTTTGTGGCTCTCATATACTTATGTACAGTAATGTACTCATATACGTGCTTTTATCGGTAGGAGGTACCGGTGTCCAGGAGCAATAATGATAACACGGGATGATCTCAGATCTAAGAGATGAATTATACTATTCTCATCACAATATCTCAAGCTGAAATAACATAAGCTTCTCATAAGTATACCGGTACAACAAGAAGAGGGGTTTGTGTTCACAGACCATGTCATCATGTCATGTTATTATCCTCAAAGCACACGATTGATCGTCAGGGCCGTAAGCGAGAAAATTGAATATCGATATGCCACGAAGTACATAATATACACATATGGTGGACAGTACAATCTTGATGCAATTATCCGAATGAATGTGATATCGAGGTCGGTAAAAGACAGGCATCTTACAATATTCACATGCAAGATCTATCGAATTTTTCTCAAGACTTGTGTGATATATATTAAAGATTGGCCAGAAGAGGAGTATCCGACCGATGCCTCATTTCATAAAATTACTTAGCATCAATAATCATTGAAACAAAAGGGACCAGTCATCACCGATAAGCTAATAATGACAATATACATAATGATCATTGGTGTGCAATCATTTGGATAAAATTGATGCAGGACTAGTAGGGGTTTCACTACAGTATGGCTTATACAGTTATACTACTGTATCATACAGACTGTATGACAGTATGAGCACAATAATGAGACGATGAGACTACTAGAGTAGTTAGGTAGGTATAAGTCTATGATTCATATATTGAATTTTACAGATCCTGCAGATCAGGACGACCAGGGTTGGAAACGCAAAAGTATGGAAGAAAAATGAATGGTTGGAGTTTTGGATAATGATATCTTATTGAACTTTGATGAAGCTTGTTGGATAAGTTTTAGAACATCCAAATGAAACTCTCCTTTTTCCTTTTCTTTTCTTTTCTTTTTTCCTTTCCTTCTAATTCCGCTCTTTAAGATCCAGCTGAGACTTTTCCAACGGTATCATCTCAAATTTTAAAAAGGCTTGAGGGTATTAAAAAGCATTGATCTTCCACTTGACTTGACGAGAATCATCCTTAAACATCAGATTAAAAAGATATTAAACCACGTTTTTGTTAGAGGCTATAGCCTATGGGTAATTGTATCTGATGAATAATACTCCGTGGATAATTCGGATCTTCATGTAATAAAACTTTATATATCTGTATGAACGTAAAGTCTTATGAAAAACCTTAACCCTAAATGATAAAAGCCCAAACTTCAATTGTCGGACTATGGCCAGGTGTAATTAAAAACCAACCTTGGAAAATCGATACGAGTGAGAAAAGAAGCAACGCATTGACTATTGACCTGGGGGGGGG
>NGKG01000025.1:219417-250252 GCA_002162505.1 Myriosclerotinia scirpicola | reverse complement strand
ATATGGATATGCTTATATGGATATGCTTATATGGATATGCTTATATGGATATGCTTATATGGATATGCTTATATCTATGACACACATGTACGTGTAGATGATATGCATATATGCATATATGCATATATGTACAATATGATATGCATATATGTAAGATATGCCAATGCAGATGCAGATGCAGATGCAGATACATGAGCTTGGATGTTGGGATTGGGCTTGGGATTGGGATTGGGATTGGGATTGGGATTGGATATGTTGGGTGTGGTTTTATGCGTATGGTGTGTATGACATAGTATCTTTTGATATCTAATAATTTATTATATGATGGAGAGAGAGATGGAGAAGAAAGAGGGAGAAGTGAGAAAAGAGAAAGGAGAAAAGATAAAAACAGAGTGGCCAACTAATCAGCTAGCTAGTAGCGTTAACTATCAGCTATCAAGCTAAGCTAGTAAGCCAATTTTTTTAAAATACTTTTAATAAATTAGCGAGGTTATATTTTAACTAGCAGCTAACTAATTAGTTAAAAAAGTTGAAAATTTGAAAATTTAAAGTAGTTTTAAAAGTGTTTTAAAAGTTTATATAAAAAATTCAAAATATAAATTTTAGAAATACTTATTATTTAAATAATATAATATTAAATAAAAAAAGATTAAAATTTTTGAAATTATTAAAAAAGAAAAGAAAATAAATCTCTTACTCTACTTCTCGGCTACTCTCTTTTCTTAATCATTTTTATAATTAAAAATATAATAAAAAAGTTATTTTCAATATAAAAACGATTAATATAAGTACACTAGTACTATATATATATATATATAACTTTGATATTTAGTTTTTTATTTATTTATTAAAGATTATCAAAACCGTACTTTTACAACGAGAGATTTGAGAATAAACTTAAACTTTTTCATATATAGAAAAGAACTCCTCTTTACACATATCCTTCATACAGTCCCTCTTTAACATCTTGAAATTCGCAAAGAATGATTGTCCCGTCTAGTAACGAGCAAGCCACGGGCAATCGCTTCTCCTAACTGCAAAAACTTGCCAAACTCCATCCATAGCTTCATTCGTATCCACCTATCCGTTTGTCCTCCCTTCCCAACCAGCCAACCAGCCAACCAGCCATCCAGTCATCCATCAATTCATACCCATATGCCAATACCTAACGTAGAAATACGAGTGGATATCCCCAGCGCCATGCAACATAAGGAATCCAGATCCAGGTCCAGTACCGGATACAATATCAGAATGCACAAAATCAATGATCAGAAAATTACCGCCCACCCTAGTTGCTGAGTAGTTACTCCAAACGCAAACGCAGAAAATAAACCACCCGCATTTGTTTCCCAATTCCGAAAGATAGCAAAGCGAAATAGCAAGACGACGTAAATCAAATGAAAATCAAAAATGAGAAAAATAAGGACTCTTTGATCAAAACAATATGTACAAAAACCCCATGGTCATCAACAAAAGGCCCTAAGGCTTTCCCAGACTCTATCGATGTCCTATTGCACCCCCTGAGCAAATACCGAACTCGTAGATCCTTCAAGAAAGAAGAAGAGAGTTTGAATGCCCAAAAATCATGATATCATAAAGTTCATCAAGTCGTTATGCGTGCATTTAATACACTAATATTCTTCAAGTATCCTAGAAGCGTGAAGTAGAACTTCGACCCATCGATGGTCGAGGGGGTTGATTCTTCGATGTGTTCCGCGATTGTTGTTGACCTCCAGATCCAATCTTTGGAAAGCGCTGTGTGATGTCGAAACCTGCGTAATCCGATGGATCTTCAGTGAGGTCCTCAGAGCCCCAGAAGTCATCCTTGGGAAGGTCAAAGTTACCGAGACTCAAGGTTTGTGAATCAAATTTCAAAGGTGATTTATTATTTTGTTTACATGGAGAGTCCATGAAGTCCAAACTTCCTTTCATTGGGGAGAGGAATGTTGAAGGTCCACCCAACGAAGGTGTAAGTTTGAGAATCGGGGTAGAGGTAACACTCTTGTTCAAGTTAGAGTTAGTCACATCGGACAAGATGTTTGAAGATCTTGATTGATTGATTCGAGTTCTCTTGGCCGATCGCTTCTCTGGTGATCCATTGGTTGTACCAAGAATTGATGCCGTGGAATCTTGGTATATATCAAAGTCATCGGTGTACGGGTAGGAGCAATTGTCGAGATAGAAAGACGGGCTCCATGCACTATCCTCAAGGACACTTAGACCACGGATTGGCGAGCCAACTAGTTCTCTAACTCTATCACGATGCATACGAAGGTTTGTGTTTGGAGATATCGATGGTGGTGGTTTCACAGGAGCCTTTAGCTTAACGGCAGGAGTAAGAGGTGGTAGCATTTGATAATTATCATGTGGTTGAGCTCGACGCAATGGAGATGAGGACAGTGGAACGAATCCGATCGAGGCTCTGCCTTTGCTGGGACTGTCGTACGAGGAACCACGAAGACGAGCGATTTCCTCCTCAGCACGGCCACGCGCAATCCTCGGTCGGTCAGCTTCAGATGTTAGCAACAGACTGACCCCATTTGGTCGCATGGCTGAAGATTCAAGTGATGAAAAGTACCCACTATCATCCATGGACGCAAACTTTCGTTTGTGTGATCTAGTCTGTGATGAAAATGGAAAGCGTGGAACAGGTGGTGTACGATTTCGTCTCGGTGCATGGCGAGCTACGGGAGGGGAAGAATGCATCATTCCTGTTGGTGGGGATGATTGTATTTGTGGGGACGATGGAGGGGCATCCTCATCCTCTTCAACTTCTTGATTGAACTCTGATGCAGGAATGGTAGCATCTGAAGATAATTCTGGAATGGGCGGAAGTTCATTATCTGGCAGGGTGAACGTTGACTTTGGTAGCGACACATCTTGGCTAGAGGAAGGTAGATCCTGAAACATTGGCGTGGGTGGTGTAGGCTCTGGTGGATCGACGGGTGTAAGTGTTGTATTCAAGACCGGGAGATTTTCATTTGGACCTGCAGGTTTCCGTGTAGTCTTCTCCTTGATGAACTGATATTCCATTCCTGATTGAATTGCCCAATAGTTGCCTTTACCCGGATCATCCTTGGGTCGTTCCTGTTTTACAAAAGCCTTGTTAAGACTAAGGTTGTGGCGAATACTATTTTGCCAGCCAGCGTCCGTCGCATTGTAGAAGGTGTAATTATCGGAGATCCATTTATAGATTTGCGCTAGAGTGAGACGTCGATTTGGAGCTCTTAAAATTGACATACCAATCAGTTGAGCATAGCTGTGAGAAGGTTTGAAGCCATCATCGTGGATAGGTGGGAAGGAATCCGGTTCCGGGAGTTCGTGAGGTCCTGATGTGTCACTTCCTTCCTCTGTCTTGGATTTATTCTGACCTTTCGATTCCTGAATGGGGGCAGCTTCCATCAATGAGCGCTTCAGTGGCGGCTTCTGGCAATATAATCCTTCCAAGGAGAAGTTGCTGCTACAAAAATTATTGCTAGAATATGGTGGCGGCTGCGATGGATACATAGCATGTGGACAAGTTTCTTTTCCTTGAGGTTGAGCATTCATATGAGTGTTAAACAGTGCCTTTTGCGGGGCATTCTTGTGCTCGGATTGCAAGGTTTGTTTCTTCGTGATCGAGTCGGTATTATATCGCGATCCCGACGGTGGCGGCGGTGGCGGCATCGGTACCATGTTTAATTTATTGCCCAATGGTGCTCTCGAAGGTGAACTTGATATTTGATTATGCGGCTTGAGTGGTGAGTGTTTGCTGGGTCCATTTTGAGGTGGGTTGAAGATAACGTTCCACTTCGAACTTTTGTTCTTGATTTTACTCAAGGGCGATGTTTTTTTTGGATTTGTAGAATTTTTTGTCGAAGGCATTGGCGCGCTGTCATAAGATGTGACGGGGTCTTGGTAGATCTGTGGCGGCTGCTGCGTGTAACGCGACGAAGACATCGTGGAGGGTCGACGACGCGCTGATGAGTGTCTTTTAGATCTATACAATCAACGCGTGATCTGATGATATGGTAGTCCTGAATAGGTATCGATACGTGTGAAAAGCTGGAGCACTTTATGTTAGCCTTATGGATGTCATTCTGGAGAAAAAAAAAACCGCTCGATGGGATAACGAGGACTATCTAAGGGCATGCATACCGGGAGTGGGTGCTCAATGTGTGTGTGTGTGTGTGTGTGCTGTCCAGATCGACGACGGATCGGATTGTGGAGCGAGATTACGGTGGATTCCAAGTTTGGAAAGGCGAGGACGCAAGGGCAGGTGGTCTGGATTGCTGCGACTAATCTCAAATTGATTGAAAGAGATTTTGGTAGTGTATGCGATGGAGCGCTATTATGAGGTTAAGACGAAAGTTAGATATGTTGAGAATCTTGAGATGCGTTGTAACTTGTTGCGTAGGGGAGAAAGTGACACAGCAAATAGAAGGAAGAGTAGGTATGGAAGCCAGCGCAAGTCGACGGGGAACAAAAAGTAAGGTGAGGATTGATTGATTGATTGATTGTACGGAGGCTGAGCGGGGGAGAGAAAGGATGGATGGGAATTGTAAGACGGTGATATGCCGAGCACGAGAAAGAAGGTTGTGTGGAAGCAAGGAAGTGGCCCGATATGTACCTAGTATGTATCATGTATGCCCTACCTAGGTAAGGTGAAAGATACGGCTCGAGCTATGACAGAGTCACAGATATGAGTGGCATCACTGGCATGAGTAGAAAAAGGTCCGTGTCCCTTTTATTATTTAGACTTGGCTGATAGAATTGACAGAACCTTAGCCAAGATCAAGCAACTTGAAGCAACCTTGGAAGGCCTTTCTTTTGCAACTAATAAATTCTGTTATTATAAATATCTAGATCCTAGATTGACCTACGATGGATGTTTGAAAGAGGTAGGACGAGTACGGGTAAGAGTTAGGTACTCCAAATTGAAGTAAAGATGTAGTAGAGAGAGAGAGAGTCTAGAGATGATATTCACAGAACAACAAGCTCTAGCTACCTGTCTGTGTATGCATTGAGAGTGTAATAATATATGCATTGAAAGTAATGTATGTATTAAGAGTGTAATGTATGTATTGAGAGTGTAATGCGGTGCAATGATGTGATGAAGATAGGATAATCATTTAAATGTTGTACTTTCCATCAGGACAGGCCCGGGTAGGATGATAGGATATCTGCCACTAGAGGGATCTAGCTAAGACATCCATAAGCTAACTACAAGGTTCCTTAGAGCCCGTCGATTCTTTAGCCAATATAAAGTTTACTAGTACATTTGTTGTTAATAGAGATCTTTCTTAAAGCCTTTCGATTCTTTAATCAATAATATAAGTCTACTGGTACATTTATTGCTAATAGAGATCTTTAGCTAAGAAAGAAGTTAACTATTCTACTCCCTCCCCCCCCTTAAAGACTTCTACTGTCTGATTAGTAGCGGTACAGTAGAGTGTTACTCCAACAGAAGTAATATGGATTCGATTGGATGAAAAGTAATACTTGCAAAGAGAAGTAAAGGTGGTTTAAATGTGGCCACTGGCCAGGGTGTATTGAATCCTGGGGTGTTGGCGCTTCGGGATGGATCAAACATTCTTCTCTCATCCAGTCGTAGATTTTCAAAAGTGTAATTGGCAGCTGGCGATAATTTTTGAGTGGGATATCGGAAGAATTGATTACAAAGGAAGGAAGATCGTTGTTCGGTTGTATATTGCAAGGTTGATTGAAGATCAAAAAGTTTATGAAGATGGTGATAATAATGGAGGGCAGAAAGGAGGGGAAGAGAGGAAAGATGAAGGGGGAAAGAGGAAAGAGGAATAATCGAGGTGGTTCGCGATCAAAAAGAGTTAGATATTAGGTAAGTGAAGGTTGTTTACATTGTTGTGAATAGTGTGTTTTACTCAGTAGCGTGTTTATATTAGCTATTCGCTATCAGCTATTAGCCAATAGAAAAGTTGATCTTGAGAACGGGGGGAACGAACTACGAAACCGATACATCTATCTCGATGCAAGTTGAAATCATGAAAGATAACCAATCCATTCCCTTACTATATAATAATTCCTTCTTTTATAGCTCAAGCAGCGGTTATTAAACAATCCCAATCAACACTTGCAGGGTCATATTCAATGCATCTTACCTACCTAGTATATCTTCCCAATTCAACAAAATAAGCTAGCTATCTTATAACTTATCACCTCCCCTCCCTTCCTCTCCTAGGTTCAATCATGAACATCTAAAAATATTCCACACTTCCACTTCCACTTCCACTTCCCCAACCCGACCCGACCAAAATTCGAAAGTTCGAAAGTTCCAAACCACAACCCAAGTTACCCAACCCACTCAACCCAAACTCCTCCGTCTAAAATCCTGCACCCCACGGTGACGACTGACGCTGATACAGATAACAAAGCCGATCACGTACAGGAACGGGAAGCAATCAACGATTATCAACCAGGTATGCCTGTCTATCCCCTCCCCCTCCCTAAACCTCCGTACCAGACTACCAGTCCCATCCCTCTATCCACCCACCCTCTACACCCTCTACACCCACCCAACCCTTCTCGTCCAAATTTTAAAATTACATTTAGTACAACTCATCATGACGTTTTATACCCACGTCGGGAAACTATTCCTAAAAGCGTTGGGGGGGGGGGATTGTACCTACTAGGTAGTAATTAACCGTGAACTTCCTTCTTGCGGTCTTACCCTTCCTTCTAAATTCTACCTACTTATCCCTTCATCCATCCATACAAATCTAGGCACTCACTCTTTATCCCTGAAGAATGAAGGATCAGTGAACAACCCCTCCTTATAAGTTATAACCTAGTACTCAGCTAAAATCCTACCTACCATGCCTACCTAGTACCTACTCAATCATACCTATCACACCACACCCCACCACACCACCATCCCACCACACCACCATCCCATCCCATCCCAGCAAACAAAAGCCAACAAACAAACAAAAACATCGAATCCCAATCCTCTCCCCCTCCATTCGGTCAACCCGATCTCACAACCTTCCACATCCATAACCAAGAAGCCCGCCTACTGCGTATATGAAATTTAACTTTCATGCGTTAAGATATAGATCAAGTTATCAACACATACATAACTACCTCTAGGGCTATCTACAATAGTGCCTATTCAGAGACTTCGCTCACCTCTATGGAGTATATAGAGTAAATATCTCCGATATATAATATGTCATATACACACCGATCTACACACCAACCAACGATACAATAATCTCCAACAAAGAAAAAAACCCAGAAATTAAGTTCTCACAGAAAACATTGATTTTGTTCGAGATATTAAAAAAACAGTCTAGTTTCTAATCTCTAACTTAACCTTAAACTTCTAACTTCTAATTTGTCTTCTGGTTAATAGCCTCTAGCCTCTAGCCTCTAGCTTTTACCTTATAGTTTCTAACTTCTAACTTTTAATTTTCGACCTTCTACCTTCCAATCTTCAATCTTTAATCTTTAACCTTAAACTTCTAACTTCTACTCTCTAGTTTCTAATTTCTAGCTTCTAGCTTCTAACTTCTACTCTCTAATTTCTAGCTTCTAACTTCTAACTTCTACTTTCTACTTTTTAACTCTCTACCTTCTACTCTCTACCTTCTAACTTCTACTCTCTACTATCTAATCTTTAACCTTAAATTTCTACCTTTTAACTCTCTAACTTCTAACTTCTACTCTCTACCTTCTAATCTTTAACCTTAAACTTCTACTTCTAAATCCCATCCCACATCCCACATCCCATATCCAGAAAGCTAAATACACCTACCTACCGACCTACTAACCTACTAACCTACTAACCTACTAACCTACTAACCTACTAACCTACCAACCTACTAACCTACTAACCACCCACCTACTAACCTACTAACCTACTAACCTACTAACCTACTAACCTACTAACCTACTAACCTACTAATCTACTAACCTACCTACCTACTAACCTACTAACCTACCAACCTACTAACCTACTAACCTCCCACCCACCTAATAACCACCCCCCAATAACCCCCCAATAAGTAACAAGTAAAAACCACCCACCAAACCCCTAAATTCATTCCAATCATCCATCATCCATCATCCCCCAAACACCCCAATTTCAAACACCCCAATTTCAAACACCCAAAGTTCAAACACCCAAAGAAAAAAAATATCCCCCCATCCCACCCCATCCCATCCCACCCCAACCTTCGCCCTCTTCGCCCTCTTCGCCCTCTTCGCCGACGAAAGAGCCTTTAATTCGCGTAAAAAGTACATACAAGAACGGGAAGCCCCCTCCTCCCCTGATGCAGCTCATTTATTTCATCATCAATCAAATCACATGATGTATGTAGATGCACTGGTTAATCATACGCATACGCATACGCATACGCATACGCATACTCATACTCATACTCATACACTTCATATATATCACAAGTCTATGTAGTTCCGGGTCATACACAAAAAACCCCAAAAGAAAATACATCATCATACCAAGCCAAGCCGTCCAACAGCCTCGGATGCCCATCCGACCCTCTCCTCATAAAGGTATTTCAAAAGTTCCATCTAAATCAATCGTTCATTTCCCTATGCGCCGCCAATGCTACCTTATCCTGACTTTAAGTTTCCTCAGATCCCGCTCCACATGAACATCGTACTCAACATTGCCGCCCCAAATGCCATGGTTTGCGGTATCGAACCCCGACTCCCAACCGATTGGTCGTGGACGGCACCGGGATAATTGCACGTAATTTGCCCGCTTTCATTCGCCGTTCGCCGTATACCGTAACTGGAATCAAACCCTGTATCTCCTGGCTGAGGGCACGCGAATTCCATAATGGCTGGGCAAGCACGAACGATTCCATAGCATAAATCCTCACAGGGTAAGATCTCTTTATAGGGTCCTGGCTGGACCCGGTCATCGATATTTCGATTCCGCGAACCATTCATAGGCAGTGAGGAGTTTGCTAAGCTGACAAGCTCAGGGCTCAGCATTGTCCCGTTGGGAAATGGCTGCCCCATACCTCGTTCCTGTAACCATGGAAGGTCATTTGAAAAATCGGTACATCTTGGTATGGTGACCGAACAGAGCCAGGCTTTATACGCCGCATCACAAGTAGTGCAGTTTTGTGCAAGCGAGTACTGAGCAGAGGAAGTAGTGTTGCAAGGAATCTGTGCTAACGCTTTCTGAAAGTACTGGTAAGACTCTTTGGTTGAATTGTCGTACCATGCTGCGAGAGCGGAAGTGTTTGAAAACGAGTTAGGATTTGATGGCACTGTCCAAGCGATTTGATCGCAGAATTCGAGATTATAAACGAGCGCGCAATTATCGGCTATACAGGAATTAGTTTAGTTATCAATAAGTAATGTCTATCACAAATCGCATACCTGAGATTGTGGAAAAGGTCATGGCTTTCCATACTTGTCCACCACCGCCTACTCCTTCGCGCCCAAGAGCAGTTGAGTTAGCATTCATTGCGAGAATTCCATAGTAGGATGTGCCAGCAGTCAACCCGTCGAAATAGAATTGCTGCTTGGGAAAATTATCTTCCCCTCTAGTAGTCATCGACACTTGAATTTTGCCAGTAGTCTGACCTCCGTTAATGGTTCCTGCTATTTCCGCCGTCTTCTCTAATCCACAATATGAATATTCCAAGCCTGTCAAGGAAGCATTGGCTATTTTGCTGGCGAACATGGTGAAAGGTGGTGTCAGGTTAACCCATTCATCGTATACCGAGCCATATTCTGTGGTAAGATCGTTGGTAACTAGAAGAGCTGACACGCTGTCGCTATCCACAAGGACCAGATTTGATTCATCGCTATTGTAATAGTGATATGGAGCATCGATGGAAGCAGCAATCTGCGCATTCCATACGCCTGTATAGTTTCCGGTCATATTTGAGCCGGACAAACCTATGTAGACATCCCCAGTAGCATTCAAAGTGACCATTGCGGCTCCGCCATCCAATTTGTAGCTTTGCTGTAAACTATCTTCTTGTCCAGGCCCGGGATTTTTGTTCTTCTCAGACTGTGATATGTAGAGTTCTAGCTGCGAGGGCGCCTTCAAGTTCGAACCTTCAGCTTCGGGTTGTGTGCAGGTATTGACCGTGATATAGAGCGTCCTAGTACTCGCGGAACTCGATTGTCGAGGCCGTAGGGTGGAACTCATTTCCCTATCTTCGGACAAAACCTGCTCTCCGTCTTCGATCCCAAGATACTCATCATCCGAAATCTCGGAGCCCTCCTCTCTCATATTACCGACACTCTGGGTATTCCCTCTCCGAAAGGTAACAGGAGAAGGTAGGCCGCTTGCTTGTGGAGAAAGTGCTCCCCATAATGAGGAGTTCAGGAACGAAAAGGATATCGTTTGCCCTTGTTCAATGTTCGTTGTTACAGGGCGATTGTTAAGTAATGAAGTGGGATCCTTCGCCGATGGAACCCTCCCAATTATGCTTCGATCAAATCCTACAAATGCGGCCTCATATCCTTCGGCTCTTAGTTCTATATCCCCATCTTCGCTATCCAGCTCCAGCATGTTCATATCCATTAACCTCTCGTGATTATGATCTTCTGGTCGTATCGAATCAACATCAGCGGCGTATGCGAAGTGCGAGGAGAAAAAAGTCAGGTATAATATTAGTAGCATGATTGATCCAATGAGAGACGCAGCCAGCCGCGATTGCAACGGACTGAGCTTTGGCAGAGGCATTGCGATTGCGGTATTGGGAAAATGCCCATCGGAAAGTCGCAAATCTCGTCGTTGGGAATTGTTTGTATCAGTTTTGTTTATTTCGAAGGATTCCAGATCTGCAGTGTGGAGTTCATGTCTGCAATCGATCAGATGGTTAGAGAAAGTACTTTGCTCTTCGAATGTTGTTGGAGGTAACTTTTGGTGTTTGACTGAAGTCTCAAGCCCCCGGTCCGCTACTGTACCCTGTTGTCTTGGCCAATCATATGTAGGTAGTGTTTTATTTTTAGTCGATCCCCTATCCCTATGACCCTCTACTATATGGTTTACGACTGCCGGTATGGCAATCACGATTTGAATTTCCAGTACAAACATGCAAGACCAAGATGCAGGTTTGCCTTGAATTACTCCTAGGTAGCTATGAGCATGAATCATATCAATCCAGCCTTCTCATTATCATATCATATTTACCAACTAAACTAGACAACGATGAGATATTCTACCACGTATCCCATCAATCCGAACCAAAATATGAGACCCTCGGTGCATCCCAGATTATGTCAACAGAACACTTAAATTATCCCATAGATCATAAGAAATTCGTTGCAATGTTCCCCAAACGTTTTGGTTGTCATCCTCTACTCCATCCTCCAACGCCCACGGCTCAAGAACCCGCCTCCTTCCTATTCTGACGCCTATAATTTTCGTTCGTGGCTTTACGCATGTTCCCACCATTCTGCCCATGTACTGTTGAGATGGATGATTTTGGCAGCACGATAGCGGTACAATTGCTGGTCCATTACAAGGACTTGTCTGCGGAAGCATTGACCTTTGCTCCAGAGAAGTATCGGGAGAAAACTGGTGAAATGAAAGAGCGGAAGACAATTTGGGCACCGCTATCAGAGAGTGTTAGCTTCGTGCCGCGGAGATATAGCTGGAGACATATTAATCTTACCTAGTGATTGGGAGTGCGAGCCACAAAACGAGGATGAACTTGAAGGTATAGTAGAAAGGAAACCAGTATACAACGGTGAACACGCTCTCAAACACAGTCAAGAATGCGAAGACAACCCAGTACTATAAATATATGTATCAGCTATAATTGAATTAAATGCGATTTTCAGATTATTTACCGTGAGCCATTGAGTGTCATCGGCTTTACCAGAACTGAACAAAGCTTCCAAAGAGTAGTATCCTGGAAGAACAAATCCAGCAAGGTTCGTAAGAAGTTGACCTCCGATGTTGAAGAAGATGAAGAAGAAGTAGAATGCAATAACGCCCAAGAAAGCGTAGACTTTAGGGACATTGCTCTGCTTCTCGAGGTTGTTCAAGGTTGGGTATTTGGAGAGCTGGGGCCATAATCAGTCAAAAGGGTCATTTATCAACAGTTTGGCACATCATGGTCAAACAACCATCGGTCGTCGAGGGACTCATTTTGAAAACCGGAGTGCGCGGGAACGGGAACATACCTCCTTATCAATTTGGGAGATGGTTCCCTGAACTTTGTCTTGGAATGACATTTTGAAAGATGTATGTTGCGCAAAGTGTACAGTTCCTAAGGGTTGTTGAGATGTATGCAGGTATTGTAGAGATTTTTTGCGAGTGCAAATTTCAAGGAGCTTGAGATGTTATGTGTTGTGGGACGATTGATTGTGAAAGAGGATTGTTGGTTGGGCAAAAGTGTTCTTTCTAAGGCTACTTTATTATTATGACGAAGAAGCTTGGACAATCGGAGCGGGGGGGGTATATCATTAGACAAAGAGTTGAATTGGTCGAAATAAATGGAATTTTATGAATGCATTCAAGAAAATTTATTTTATTTTATTTTACATTACAAAGAGCTTTCTTCACATATGGATAGTTCAAAGGACTTAATTATATTACTTGGAGAATTTTCAGATAATCTTTTGTTCGTAAGAAGGTCTTTTGAAAGTTCTTATCTTCTTGGTGCTTGAAGAGTTCTGTTACAAGACAAGGGATCCGTTACAGAAGTGGTAGAATAGAATAGAACAAGTTATGTGGAATAGACTGGTGGTGGGGATGTTAGGGTTTACTTTTTGTCAAATTTTATTGGTAGATACTGGCCAGGAAGAGTCGAATATGCCAACTGTACAATCAATATACTTTGCACTTTTTCCTAGACAGTGCTAGAGTCTAGAGAAGAGAAAGGCGTGGAGCAAGGCAACGTGGATTAGATAGTAAGCTCGGTGTACGAAGTAATAAGTGGTGAATGATTAATGAGTTATTTCTCAAGTACCTGCTGCCGATAGGTGTTACATAGTCCTCGATCGTTCTATCAGTGTTCTTTGTATAAGTTAACCCCTATATATAATACATACCTATCTATACATAAGATATCAGTGGTAGGCGAGCGATGAACGAATATCGAGCTATTTCATAGGTAATTAGCGTCTAATTGTTGGAATAATAATAAGAGCTGCCAACATTCTTCATCACAATCAACAAGGACTATCTATACCTACCTAGTAGGTACTTGCGGATTAGGAGTTTAAACGATGGATTAGATCATAGCAATCGAAATAGAACATACAGATTACTCCGTAGAGCAATTGAAATTGAATATTGGAAAAGCCCTGGAGGTTTGAGGATTGGAATACCGTACATGACAGACATATCTAATCATTGAAATGTTCTCTAGGGCTTACAGAACACACACAATAGAATGAACGCTACAGTCAGCTAGCAGTAACAGTCTTCTACTACCTGGTCAATGGTTGAGGCCGTTCTTATATGTTTCTTACCTATTTGCAGAGAAAAGTAGATAGGTACAATAAGTGAAGGCTACCTACCTAGTAGGCAATGAAACTCTGTCATACAGTTCTGCAATCCCAATAATATGAGGCATACCTACCTACTTCCTCCATTCAAGACATTTCCATTACTTTGCATGAGCTAACAGAGAAAAGTTGAGTCTCCGAGTTCACCGCCAACATCAAGGGAGATTAAGATTCGAAAGAATGCGAAGAGATGATACAAATAATGTAAACTGCGAGTGTTTATTCCTCAACTCATCTACCCACCTGGGCAACTAAAGTACTTATATCCATAATCCAGAAAAGTACCGGTACAGACGGCATCTATCTATACTTTTCGCCTATTCGAAGAATTGAAGAGTTTCGTTTCACCTAATCCTTAAATCTAACCTTCTCTCTCTGTGTAATCACGGTGATGTTTGTTTTGTTGTGATTCCTTCAACACTCCAATCATCATCAGCCATTGCGCTAAGCCTAATTGAGACTGGTTTCTGCTTCCCCGTTAACCGGAATACCTCAAGATTTGGTAAACAATTGAAATCAACCTTTCAAAAAACATATACACCACAAAGGACGACAATAGGATCGACTTCGCTCTCCTTTCAATCGGTACCTAAGTATCAATATCGCAGGATCGGATTGGTATCAGGACATTTAGAAGTCCACCAAAGTCCATAATCAGAGTCAAAAAGGGTACACATCACAATATAAATAAAAGACCCAGCCTCTTTTTCCGACCATTTTCTCCGACTCCCTCCACGAACAACAACCTCGCATGGAAAATATGGGTAAGTAATCATAGTGTTTTCTAAACATGACGCGAGACAAGGCGCGAATCTTTCCAATTCGTATATTTATTCTAACTACTTTGGAATATTGAAGATCAACAACCACCCGGAGAAAAAATTCCTACCAAACGATCGAGGTCTAATACAGCCATGTCCGCCAAATCTCGCAAACGACCTCAATCTCGAGCTTCTACGACCAGTGTTCATAGTGGACTTGCGCAACCAGTATTGGAGCAGCAATACATGGACCCGGCGCAGTGGTATGAGCACAACTCCAATCCCCAGCACAGCAATATTCCGCAATTGTCAGCCGAAGACATGGTGATGCATAGTGCTTCGCAGCTACAAAACCCCCGAAATTATGACATGGACCACGCCCTCAATGGCGTCTCGAACCACAACATGCAATCGTATCATCCGGAAATGCAGTATAAGCCTGAGAACGGGCGCCAATCCATACCAATGGACAACTATGCTCAAAACTATGGAGAGGGCGATAGTCAAATTCTAGAAGGTCGCAGTGATGAGCAAGACGAGGTGGACTCACTGGCTGGGGCTACTGGAACGACAAAGAAAGCCTCCAGATCAAGCGCCGCCAATGAATTAGAAATGAGACAGCTCTTTCACTCAAATAAACACCGTACCCTACAAGACGTTGCAGCGGAACTTCTCCTAAATGAAAGAGGGCCACAGTCGGAAAGACAGAGACAGGTATTTGCTATGCTCTGGTAGGTGCATCATTTTAATGAAATTGCGTCATGCTAACAAAGTTCTTCCAGGATCAACAAAGTCTGCGACAAAGGGTCAGGTTCTGTACCAAGAGGTCGTGTTTACGCAAACTATGTTTCGAGATGCGGCACGGAGAAGGTAACGGTTCTAAATCCGGCATCTTTTGGCAAGCTCGTTCGTGTGCTTTTCCCAGGGTTGAAAACTCGGAGACTAGGTGTGCGCGGAGAGTCAAAGTATCACTATGTCAACTTCAGTCTCAGGGATGACCAGCCACAATTGCACGAGACCCAAACTCAGCAGCCCATCACAAACTTCAACGATGCAAGTTTTGCGCAAAGCTTCAAGTATGTTGATCTCTATCTTCTGTATCAATCCATTGCTAACCAACCAGTCAAAGTATGACATCGCAAATTCAGTATCCCGTGGACAAATATACAATCGATCGAGCCCCATTCCCATCTCCCGCAATTCCCCAAGATCCTGAGCAACGCAAAAAGCTATCGGAAGGATTTATCAGACCGCATAGTCTCTACACCCACCCAGTAGTCACGAAGCTTGCAGATCTCGAGTGCACAACAAAGACCCCCCAGATTCTTCATTTTGCACCTTTAGGGGAACCTTCTTTACAAGAATATGGAGCTATTTTGCTTCCTAAAATTCAACAATTTCTGCCCACGGGTACGGATCCAGATTCGGCACTTGCGTTGTCTGCACTTTATCGCTCTCATTGCACTTCTCTCATTGAACAAGTTCGGTTCTGTAAAGAGAAAACTTTCTTCCATCTTTTTACGGCTTTCCAAGGCACTTTGACTATGCCCGTACAAAAGTTATTCGCCGACAAAGCTCTTGCACCGTGGATCAACCAGTGCGATATCATTATGTATCAAAATATGATGCGCGTAGTAGCACCTTTGACACTTCAAGTGGTGCCTAAAGTAGTTTTGGACACTTTACGTAACATTTCCGACCGTCTAGTTAAACATATTCAAAACTCGTTCCACGGCCAGCCAGCACATGTTATCGAGGCGAAAATCGGTCCAGCCACAACTTTTGCCAGTCTTTTGGACAAAGAATTAAGAGTGAATCTAACTGCCCATGCGGCAGCAAATATGCTATCCAATCCCTTTAACCGTGATACCATGTACGAGGATTTCATAACCATGGTCAATATAAGAAAGGTTGCGGAAAGCGTACCTACGAGAGGGATGGATGACGTGGTTAATATCTTAATTACGGAACTACGTGATCTTCTCGATCCAAGCGAGGTGTCATGGGAGATAGAACGACAAACCCCATTTGGAGAAATGGTTGCGCGTATGGGTCGTCAACGGCAGGCGAGCGTTCACGCCGACCCAACCACAGAGAATGTCCTCGATCGTTGGGTGAACATGCTTCTCTCGCTACCTGCCAAATTTCCTTATGCTACGCATGCAGAAATTGTTTGGTGTGTCCAAAAGATTGGCACAGCTGTGATGAGAGATCTTACCATCGCCCAAGGCAAAAGCTTTGGTGCCTGGTGGGTGACTAAATGTTGGATAGATGAGATGATTGCATTTATGGCAGAACAAGGAGGTTTTATGCAACGTGAAGCTATTCAAGGTGCGATGGGGGATATGCCTAAGAATCCCGCTGCGAGTCGGAGAAATAGTCAGCAAGAGGGCCGATATAATAGCGCAAGTGATGACTTTCTTGCGCGTGGGGTGAATGGTGAGCGGAGCGTCTCCGGTCCTCGGCCAATGGATCTTGCGAGAGAAGCTGCAATGAATGCAGCTGCTGGTCATGATGACAGTGGTATTGGAATGAGGACACCAGAGGACGAATTCGCCATGGGAAAATATGGATTCGGCCAAGATGATGTGCATGCATCGATGGAATCTAATGCTCTTCATGCTATGTCACAGTGATCTATGTCTTGAGTTTGAATGTCACTCTACGTATTGGAAAATTAGGTCAAAGGTACGGCGTCATGGATGGTTAAGGGTTTGGGGTTGGATAATGTGACAGGGACGGATGGTTTTTTTACGACCTACGATTATACGAACGGCTGTAGAATGGACGGATACCTACGGTGTATATTTGGGATTGTCTTGATAATCATACTATGGCTGTTTTAGTATTTTTTCACTGGTTGGGTTATTGAGGAATTTGGCACCAGAATCTTTGGAGTATACCTGGGCAACATTGGATGGCGTATCCCGTGTTAAATGTTGCTTTATTATTGTAATTATCTATTACGGGGGATAATGGCGAGGCGATAGGGGACGCACAAATTCGAGTTTCCATATATGATCTACTTCAACTTGCCCTTTTCTCAAAGAGTATCCTTGAAATAATATCCTTTTTAGTAATGTCAATCCATCTCGAAGATCCAAATCTCAATACATGTTAATAGACCAGGTGCTTCTATATTTAGAGTGAGCTACTGTTACCTTAGGCCAAGTAATTCGTGAATTCTTTCAAGGACAATGAATACTTAATGGCTGTTCTTAATAAATAGTACTTGATTGGTACTGTTATATTAATCAATGAAATCTTTGATAGATTTATCCCATTTACTCATACTACAAGACATTCTCTTTGTGAAAGACTAAAGGCTAATCATACTACAACATCACGCAATATCATATCTACCTCGATATAAACTCCGACAAACATCTCCCCTATTCAAAATTCCTTGATATCCGAGTGTCGAATTAGCCTTAAATTAACCTTTCCCCTCTTCCCTCTTCCCTTTCCCCTCCCCCCTTTTTACCCTTTTTACCCTTTTTATTTCTCCATAAATCTTATCTTAGCTCCAATCTATTTTCCTTGCAGGCTCGCTAATGATAAAGATCTGATTGAAAGACACGCGAGACACGAAAGGGCTGACCCAACGGAACTGACGTGACTGAACGGGGTCCCGCATTGACTTGGTCCGATAACATGCCGATGCATATTCGAAAATAATTGTTTCCACTAACGAATTGTACATATGTATATCGTCTGGTATGACTCTTTCCAAATCATATTCATCCTCTCTACTTTCTACACTTTTCTTTTTACCTTTCTCTTTAAATTGGCACAAGTATTTCACTTATAACTTATCCAATCCACTTTGCAGTAATTAATCAATTCCAATCATCCACGAACAGCTTTGGACAATGACGACTGAGATCCAGTGCAACGGGCTTCATGCCTTGCCTTTAATTTCCAATTCTTTGATTCACAACGACAAGCACCGAAGCTGGGTAGTACAGAAGTTTGGTGGAACAAGCGTGGGAAAATTCGCTGTAAATATTGCGGAAGATATTGTGCGGTTGGTGAATCGTGGAACATTGTTTGCCAAAGCGATTCTGAGACTAATTGGACTTCCAGTGCAAGCTTAAAAGATCATAGAATCGCAGTTGTCTGTTCCGCAAGGAGTACTGGGAAGAAGATCGAGGGTACAACCAGTCGGTGAGGAATCCAGAAACCAGAATTGACTGCGCATCCGCAGGTATACTAATGCTGGTCTCATCTTTACAGATTATTAGAAATCCATGGTGTCCTTCAATCTGTCAATTCATTAAAAGACTCGGATTCGGAACATTATATGAGCTTGGTCAGCAAATACGAAGGACTGGTCGACGTTATCCGCGACGATCATATTGCGGCAGCGAAGTCACATATACAAGATGAGACTATAGTCTCGAAGTTTGTGGAGGATATTAAAACAGAGTGTAAAGAAATACGGGATTATCGTTTAGCTGTTGAACGATGGCATCTAGAAATCGATTCCAGATCAAAGGATCGTCTGGTCAGCTTTGGAGAGAAACTTAGCTGTAAATTCGTTGCAGCTTTGTTACAGGACAGGGTAGGCTATATTGAGAATTTTCAATTGCTCTGTGCTTACAATAGTTTCTAGGGAGTTGACGCCGAATACCTCGACCTTTCAGATGCCATTCATTTCAAGACACCGAAGGGTATGAACTTAGAGTTTTACAGAGACGTGGCCGCGGCGATAAAAGAGAAGATAGACGCTTGCGAAAATAGAGTGCCCATCATTACTGGATATTTTGGAACTGTTCCAGGTGGTTTAATGGATGGAGAAATCGGGAGGGGATATACAGATCTTTGCGCGGCATTGGTGGCCGTTGGAGTCGCGGCCGAAGAATTGCAGGTATGGAAAGAAGTTGATGGCATATTTACTGCAGATCCCTCGAAAGTACCAACCGCGCGACTTTTGTCTACCATAACACCATCTGAAGCAGCAGAATTAACTTTCTATGGCTCCGAGGTCATCCACCATCTGACTATGGACCAAGTAATTCGAGCGACCCCACCGATCCAGATCCGGATCAAGAACGTCAAGAACCCACGTGGAAACGGCACAATCATTCTTCCAGATCCCATATTAGAACCTTCACAGAATACCCATTCAAGAAGCCCAAGCCTCATAGACATAAAGAAGACTCCTAAGCGCCCTACAGCCGTAACTATCAAGGACAAGATATCCGTCATCAACGTACACTCGAACAAGAGATCGATTTCGCATGGTTTCTTTGCCAAGGTGTTTTCCATACTGGACAGTCGACAGATTTCTGTTGATCTTATTTCTACTAGTGAGGTTCATGTTTCCATGGCTGTTCATTCGGCGCACATCTCTGCGGAAGTTATGCAGGAGACCAAGGCGGAGCTGCAAGAGTGCGGCGAAGTCAGCGTCCTTAGTGAAATGGCCATCCTCAGTCTGGTTGGATCAGAAATGAAAAACATGGTCGGTATTGCTGGCAAAATGTTTTCTACCCTAGGAGAAAACAACGTCAATATCGAGATGATATCTCAGGGTAAATTTAGAATCTCCGTCCCATACATCGATTCGACAACTAACGAGCGACATTCAGGGGCGAGTGAGATCAATATATCTTGTGTCATAGATGCTTACGAGGCCACACGCGCGATGAACATATTACATACAAATCTTTTCACATTTTTAGAATAGATAAAGAGGAAATTGGAAAAGGTAGGCATTCCAAGGAAGCCGGCGTTTAGCATATCATGGAATTTTATGGTGCGTTGGTAGCATTAAAAGCTTGGGAATGAATTTAATGCACATATCCACAATGTGTATGTTATATTTTCACTGTATAGAATTAAAGAAATCCGTTCATACCCACCTGCACATATCCCTTCCAACATCGGAGCTCGCTTCAGCCCAATGGTCTATCCCTATCATCCACCAACATCGTGACTTCTCTTACTCAAGTCTTTTGCTCATTCCTTCAAAACCACATCCAAGTCAGAGTATCCAACAGCCCGGACTAGCAGACCAAATCCAAGCGTTCGATATTAGAAAAGCTAAAATCTTTAAGATTGCTTTATCTTTCAAATGATTTCAGTCTTCCAAACGAATTAAAGAATCAAAAACTTTTCATTATTGGACTACAGTCCGGACTACTAGGTGTTGAACACCTTGAGTGAAGTTGGAACGTCGTGATTCAAACCAAAAACTCGGATAACTGTCTTTGGACATTCTAATCCCGTTTCAAGTGAAGCACACAGCATGGTATCGTGTCTGGGCATAGAAATGATTGCTGAGCCTCTATCTCCGGAACAGAGTTGGTCGCTCCGTCATTGTCATCCGAATTCTGCATCTCGACCAAAACAATATGAAAAGACCCGCACCGGAAGATAATCGCCTTCATGCCCTACCCTTCAAACTGTCAGAACCAGTGTTAGACAATATGATATCACATGTGCGGGTGCTCATATACCTATTTTCGGCTCCCCTCACTGCGTGATATTATCTTCCTCCCGCTCGATGTAGCTTTCCGTACCATGCTAAGGAAATCGCAAGCATTACGTCTGATAAGCTACCAGGTGGATACTTCGAACTCTTTGGTCTAGTATTGCCCGTTTCTGTCCCATTTCACTTGATCAATTACGCAATTCGAAATCGACGTATGACCAAGCTGACCATAATCAACCATCAGAAGGTCAAGATTATGAGCCTCATTTTAGCACAAGTCTCCACCGAATACAGTGTCAGACGCTGGGTTTCCTTATTCGGCACAGATCAGAATTTCGTTCGACGCATGTCCGTCCCATTTTAGCATCACTTTGTTTGACAGAAATTGTTCTTAGGGTTCTTTTCAAATTTGATGTTTCCTCACCTGTTTTTCTTCAACGGCCAAGCATCATCGATCCAAAATCACATGTAAACTTCGGATGATATATGGTTCGATGGCCAAAAGTCCAATGTCAACTTATGTGTCGTCAAATGCACATATCTTCAAAGCTGTGAGAGTATCCCGGAAGGTCTATATTACAGCCGGCTCTCATCGTATTAGAGAGAGCGACTCCCTACAAATGAACCCCAGATAACGTGCTATCACCACACGAACTCTAAGTTTCCACCGCATAAAATAACCCCCCATCTGCTGTACAACATAGCGCATATATGTGCATCAATGCACGCATGTGTACAGATCGTATATCATGTCAAAGGAAAATCTGGTGAATGGGCTTGAAGTTGAATCGGTGGGCTGATTACCTTTTGTCTGCAAAGTGTTACGACAAAAGCAGTAAGTACCCGTTTGTCAATGTTGCATCCGCAGGGCCTCTCTGCTTCCCCAATATCGGACCCTTTGACTAACTGCCTAGATATGTTAACTCTGTCAGAGAAAATTACATGCAATTTGTCGGCAGTTCACTTGCCTTCCTGTAGGTTGTTAGACGAATCCAGAGGCTCAAAATTGATTCGAAAAATATAATTAAGCTGACCTTTGCACACAAACTACACCGCACAATCGCCTCTTGGGTCAGGCTCCGATAAACAATCGAGGCTCAAAGTGTAAGCACACGGTATGATATCACGATTCACGATGTTCATTGATCTGAAGCGATTGGCTAAATTCAAGCAGCACAATTCAGCCGATAAGTTAGCTGCAGCTTCACTGACCACTGCGGCCAGTATTGTGTCACGAGGAGAAAAAACACTGCAGAAGTCGTTGCCATCATGGTAACGGAGGTTTGAAGATTGGTTTGGATGAGGACCTATGTATCAATAATCCAAGAAAGCAAGTCGCACAATATTACTCGCACAACAGCCGGGCGAAATGAGTGTTCAGTTTGTCTCAGAGTTTGTCGAACAACACCATGAGAATCAAGTTTGGAGTATTCAATGTAGACTTGAGCAATTTGTTCCCATGAAATTTTTACATTTGTGGGATTAGATACCGACGAATGGTAGTTCTGGTCATTATCAGTCCTTGAGGAGGCGTGATGACAAAAGTCTGAAGGTTCTATTTGACTGGCTCGGGACGCGATGGCTGAATTCGTTTCCCGAATCCCGAAATTCCTCGTAAAGTGTCCAGTACATTTCAATGCCGTCCGATAATTTCACTTCCAGCAAAATTGAAATATTTTCAAAGTCCTGACCAGCTTCGGCTATTAGGAGTATTGGGAATTTCATCATTTGTAACATGAGAGAGAGATTAAGGTTCCTAGCGGACCTTAGGCGCATTTATCTACGTCTATCTACGTCTGATCATGGCGAGTCAAAACTGAGCTCTGTACAAAATTACTTCCAATCTATCAGATAACTCAGATAATGTGGACGACGCCGAGCTGCTCCTCACAGTAGTGTATCCCGAATTTGGCGGACTTGATTCCTAAGTGGGGTTCTAGTCCCGATATGAGAATGAAATTCAATGAATATTGAGCGGGGGTGCTACAGAGATACTGGAGGCGGAATGACAGAAGCTAAAAGGCTGCAGTCTTATGGTCTGTCATCATTGGAGAAATTCATTCTAAAGTACTCGGGGGATAAAATAACTTTAGATAAGGTATATTAGTGGCACGATTAATCAAGCCTTTAAGCGTTGAGCCACCCTACACATACTGAGAGTTCAGATCCAAATTGTTTGACTGGTTTTGTCATGCTACACGTTACACACGGCTGCAGTGACTACCGGGCATGTGCCATCCATATGTTCTGTTACTATTTCCGCCATCTATACCTTTTGCCTTCTTCGTATTTTTATCTTTTCATCCATCATTTTGGCTTAAAAAATCTCCCAATTTTGATCCCGCCTCTTCGGTCGCAACCCGTTTCTCACAACCATTTCGATCATTCTATGCATTCAAAGCGCCTCTCGTATTAGATTCACGACGGATTTAACATCTTCATTCTCTTAATCCCTTATATCTTGCGTTTCATGTCTATATCGGATGAATGTTGGAGCAATCGGATTTATTACTCATCGGGAACGTTTCAAGCAAACCACAGCGTCATAATTATTCTACCTTGGTCAAGTTTGCCCGTGAAATTAGAAAATAATTGGACCATTGTACCTGGTTGATCGATAATAATACTTAGTATTTGGAAATAATCTGGGGTCATGTATATATAACATCGACTATATAAAAAGAATCTCTCATCACCATACCTATATCCAAGGACCAAGAGAAGACCAGTATTTTCCATTGCATGATATAATACACAAGTTTCCATCATGGGTTGGGTACGTATGATTAACCAGTCTTTTGGATTTTTCAATGCTTATTAGACTATAGGTGGAGAAGACGAATATGACTGTCGCTAAGAGCGCTGTTGGAAGACGATTCAGGCTTGAATTCTCCGGTCATAGGTATGAGAGGAAAGGCTCTAGGTTTTTGACAGAAGTGAGAGCTGGCCTCGCCACATTCTTCGCCATGGCGTATATTATATCAGTCAATTCTTCAATCGTATCAGGTAAGTTTTTGATCTTACTTTGATAGCTTCGCTCACATCTTTCAAGCTACTGGAGGAACATGTATATGCAACTATCCTACTGGATCTACGGATACCTTTTGTCTAGAAAGTTCAACGGATCCTAATTACCAGATATGCGTCCAGGAGGTTAACCAAGATTTGGTCACAGGTACGGCAGCGATATCTGCTCTAACGAGCTTTTGCATGGGGGTTTTTGCAAATATGCCTATCGCTCTAGCTCCCGGAATGGGCCTTAATGCATATTTTGCTTACCAAGTTGTTGGAATACATGGCCAAGGACCAGTCTCGTACAGACTAGCATTAACAGCCGTCTTCATCGAAGGGCTACTCTTTGTTGCGCTTTCCATACTCGGACTTAGACAATGGCTTGCTCGCGCAATACCTCGAAGCTTGAAGATCGCCAGCGGTGCAGGTATCGGACTCTACCTCGCTCTTATCGGACTCACCTACAGTGCGGGAATCGGTGCTATCACGGGTAGTAATGCCGATGTACCTCTCCAACTAACCGGCTGTATACCCGAACTCATTGCTCCAGACGGTACCTGCACGTCCGGTAAAATGCGAAGTCCGACGATGTGGCTCGGCATATTCGGTGGGGGGATGTTCACGGCATTCCTCATGATGTACCGTGTCAAAGGTGCCGTCATAGCGGGAATCCTCCTCGTGTCCATTGTTTCCTGGCCGCGCAATACTTCCGTCACCTATTTTCCTCCTACCATTTCTGGCGATGCGGCTTTTGCTTTCTTCAAGAAAGTCGTCACCTTTCATCCAATCTCTCGAGTGCTTGCTGCGCACGATTGGAATATCACAGGATCTGGGGCCGGTCAGTTTGCATCCGCACTCATCACCTTTCTCTACGTCGATATCCTTGATTGTACTGGTACATTGTATTCGATGGCCCGTTTCTGTGGAGCCATCGATGAAGACACGCAAGATTTTGAAGGCAGCGCCGTGGCTTACCTAGTTGACGCCTTTGGTATATCTCTTGGCTCATTCGTGGGCTCTCCACCTGTCACCGCATTTATTGAATCCGGCGCCGGTATTTCAGAGGGTGGGGTAACGGGTCTCACGGCCGTCACCACCGGCTTTTGTTTCTTCATCAGTATTTTCTTTGCTCCGATTTTTGCTAGTATACCTCCCTGGGCAACCGGCTGTACTTTGATACTCGTCGGCGCGATGATGGCGCGCGCCTGTACAGAAATCAACTGGCGATACTTGGGGGATTCAATCCCGGCATTCCTGACGTTGGCCATTATGCCCTTTACGTATTCGATCGCGTACGGACTGATTACAGGGATTGTGACGTACACGTTACTTAACACGTCAGCGTGGATGTTGGTCAAGATGTCGGGAGGCAGAATCATGCCGCATGATTATGAATTGAAAGATTACTGGACGTATAAAGTTAGGGGAGGATTGTTACCTGGATGGGTGCGGAGGGCCACGAGGGGAAAGCGGGATTTTTGGAGGGAGTGGGATTTTGATGCTGAGGAGGTGGGGAGCAAGGGCGAGAGTGTGAGGGGTCATAAGATGAGGGGGAGCGTGGCCAAGAGTCATAAGAGCTCGAAGAGTCATGATGTGGTGAGTGCGAGGAAAGATGAGATTGTGGGGATTCCGAGTGTGAATGGTCATGGGGAGAGGACGTGGGAGATGCCTCAGATGGCGTTTCCGAAGGGTGTGGGTGGGGGGATTGGGGAAGCGATTGGTGGGGGAGAGAGGAGGGGAAGTACGAGGACGATGAGTTCTGCTGGGAGGAGCTTGGGAAGAAGGCCGTAACCGGGAAAGAATAATGATGGATTCTTTGGGTAAGTGATGGATGAGCATTCCTAGGTAATCTGGAGAAGTGCTTTCAAAATACAAAAATGGGATTATGGATCGAATGGACGGCGTAGATAGATTATGCGATGATGTTAATTTTTCCCCAGACTCTTTCGAGGAAAGTTTAGGAAACCCAAAAGATGGTCTGCATGAATAACTTTGACTGTTTGTGCACTCCAATGTTCACAGATCTGAAAAATTCGTCAAAGCCGCCAGATGGCCGCCATAAGACTCGAACCATAATCTGAGATACCTAGTCTTACACCTCTATCCTACAGTACCTAGCTCCCACTTCATACCCTCTCCACCAAATATTCAGCCAGAAATATTATCTCAATATCTGCTGTTCTTCAAGACTATGGACAATTCCAATAAGATGCATAGAGACTACATGAAAAGAGCAATTTGTATCTTCTATTCCATTCCGATCAATGAGAGAGTAGTATTGGCCATTTTTTCCCTCTCGCGGAGAATTACCAATACCAGAACACAACACGTCGCATCCTTTCAGCAATCTTCTATCTTCCGGCCTAAACAGCAGCAATACAATACTGAGAGAGTCATACATGAAAACACACAGTCATCACACAAAACACCAACATCACAACACCTCACGCGAATAAACACACTCGCCAACCAAGCTCCTCGCTTCCACCAAGCAACCAAACCAAACACAACAAACCGAGCAAACCCAACCCAACCCAACAACATAATCCAAATTAAGCGACCCTCCAACATCCAAGAAACAAACAAACTGCCATGCTGGCTCAGTGGTAGCGCACTGGGCATTCACATTCCCTCAAACGGTATCGATGCTTAACATGCTCTAAAGCGATTGGGTCTTGAAGAATCAGTTCCGCCTGGTTTAGATTGAGGGGTCTCGATGATTCGTTACAATAGAGCGTCCTTAATTTTTTGCGGTTTTTTTTGGTTCGATGATGGTGGTTGGCTGGGTAGGTAGGTAGGTGGGTGGGGCGAGGAAGTGAATGAAGTGAGGTGAGGATATATTTTTTGGGGGCAAGCGAGGAAGGAAGGCTTGATTGGTTTGATTTTGGCGGGGCGAGGATTGAGTGGGTGGGTAAAGGTAGATAGAGTAAAGGTAGACTGACTGGTAATGAATGTTATGCTGGTTGCTTCACAATACTCTTTGGATATCTCTGTGGGTTTGTTAATGAGATGCATGGCTGTTTTGAACACCCTTTATAGGGCAATCTGCGCTTTCAATTTTGTGGTACTTTGGCAAACACTGAACGGCCAGTCCCAAAGCAAAACCCGATTTTTTAGTGCTGAGTTGAAGAAATATTTCTCATTTCTGGGGGTAAGGGGGTATGGATGTCCACAGATCGGATTGGATATCTAGATTTGCGAAGAGGGAATTTTGCTAAACTTGTAGGACTATGAGACGTATAGTGGTGGAATGAGATGGTTTGGTTTGAGGTAAAAAAGCTAAAAGCAAACATGAAGATGGACAAGTCTAGCCATTTGGAAGAAGAGTAGAATATTGAATTGGATGGTAGAGCATAGAGCGACGGGATATCGCAAGGACCTGCCTCGAATTAGTTAGGGAAACACAACACCATCTCATTAACAGTTCCATGTAACTCCAAGTATCTTGCAATGTGATCATGATAAACATGACTCTTGATTTTATTGAAGCCATAGTTCTCTTGTTGAGCTCTCCCTTCGAATTCTCTCGTCATAATAGCGTGACCAATCCATGATTTTCTGACTGCTACTTGCAATCATTGTAACATGATTCCCTGGCAAGTAACCAAAACTTCCTTACACAACTAGCAAGCTTCTGCGAATACAATTACGTCGGTGAGAACATTGTGTGTGAGTAATGGCATGCTTGAGGGAAGGTGTACAAGTCAAAACGCAGGTTTATAATCATATGATTTATTGAGCAAAAGTCGAATATACTTATCCATTCACAAGATACACCAAAAAACTTCCTTCATTGCTTGGTATCATCATATTCATGCGGCAAAATCATAGAGGAGGCTTTTGGATAACGATGTCCACGGCTGATCTCCCAGATAAGTTTGGCTGCAGGTCAATCGATGTAAGATTAAAAATGAAGATTACTTCCCAATACGCGAGAGAACAACATTCCAGGGCACCATAACTTGAGGGCGCTTTCACATGTTCAAGTCAGTTCAGAGTAATGAGTTGTTACTTTTTCCCTGAAAGCTCGAAGGTCGTCGTGTCATGTCGTTTGAAGAAAGGAAGCGAGGAAAGGCTAGTGGATGACTAATGGGCACGGACCACAAGGCTAGAAATAATGGCCGAGGCGGCGCATTTTCAACTTCTAACCTTACACAAAATCCAATCAAAACGCCCCTCACTCCTTCACTTCCACTTCTCTTCCAAAATCCCCGGGATAGTCACCGAAGACCTCTGATTTAAATCTGCAACTAAATCTCTACTTTTCGCAATCTTTAAAAAGTTGCTTTGGCCTCAGACGTGCAGCAACAAAACTTCCAGAACCTCAAATCAACAAGATGCCGAAAGCAGAAGTTGGATCAACCAAGTTCTTGAACAACAAGTTGAAGTCCAAAGGTCTTCAAAGATTACGATGGTACTGCCAAGTAAGCATATTCGTCTTGATAATATATATCCGCCAACTAACATCACAAACAGGTATGCGAGAGGCAAATGCGCGACGAAAATGGCTTCAAAATGCACACACAATCCGAGTCGCATGTTCGGCAAATGCTCCTAATCGGTGAAGATCCTAAGAAGTATATCAATGATTATAGTAATCAATTCCAGCGCGACTTCCTTCAGTTGTTGCGCACCTCCCACGGCGAGAAGCAAGTCAATTTAAATCATTTCTATCAGGAATACATCAGCAATAAGGAGCATGTCCATATGAACTCAACGAAATGGCCATCTTTGACAGAGGTTGCAAAGTTCTTGGGCAGAGAAAGTTTATGCCGAGTGGAAGAAACGGATAAAGGTATACAAGTAGCCTGGATTGACAACTCACCCGAGGCCTTAAGACGACAAGATGCGATTAGGAAGAAAGAGAGACAAGACAAGGGTGACGAGGAGCGGGAGCAGATGCTTATCAGAGAGCAGGTACTTCGCGCGAAGCAAGATGCTGAAGCTCGTGGGGAATCGGAGATAGATGAGCAAGAACGAGAGCTCAAGAGGGAGGAGGGGGAGAAAATAAAGCTTAGCTTTGGTGCCAAGCCTACCATCTCAAATCCCGAAAGCAAAATCATTGAACCGACGGAGAATAAGACGCCGACTGGTGATGCGCCGTCTCTCGAGAAAGCAAAGGATGAAGATAGACCTTCCGAGACACCGGCAAATGACGACAGTAAAGCCGCAGAGCCTACAAATCCAGAGGCAGCGCCAGCCCCTGCCAAAGTTTCTTTGAAGATGGGATTCCAAAGTAAGCCCAAGAACGTTTTTGCAGTTGCCAAGAAGAATGCTCTAGGAGGCAAGAAAGCTCCTGTATTCGAACCGCCAAAAAAGATAAGCGAAGCAGAACGTATTATGAAGGAGGAGATTGAGCGTAAGAGAACCAGGGAGCAATCACATGGAGGACCTTCCCAAAAACGACCACGATTTTAATCAACGATAGTATCACGAGAATTTGGCATTACACGGAGTTAAAATATGAAGGTAATTTACAAGTATGGGGGAATATGGCGTTATATTTGATACCATAGGCATCTATAGAAGAACTAATGCAAGATGTTTCAATTTCTCGAGACGTTTCTGGTCCTTGTCATTGATCTTTGAGCCAATGATTGTAATCAGCCTCTGGACAACTAGAATGCCCTATAAACCGTCGTGAAAGCAATCCATTCATGATTTCATTCAATTAGACGCTCCAAAGTTCTTGGTGTTTTCATAGACCTGTTTCGATATCATATCCGAACTCCTTGTAACTCCTTCGCGCTCCGATAATTATGCACCCCCTTTCCAGACCCAAATTCCCATCCCATAAAACATAAGTGGTTAGCCTAATGAGAACTTAGTATACCTAGTTCAAAATAACCGCAGTCTTAAAAATGCTTGGTACAAGACGAGATGTAAAAGTCCTTTTCAGGGCAATGGTGATAATTGTCTCATGGCTTGGTCTCCCAAGCTCTGAAGTAGCAAATACTTTATAAGTTGCAAAACATCATATGGACTTCCCATCATTGTACCAAGAACAGCAAAAGCTCTCTTACCTTCACTTGCAGCCCATCACCCAGTCTCCTCAATCCGCTTCCGTAGCACTCCCATCTCTCCTACTCTCATATTAGTCCCAAACATCCCGCAGACTCCTCATCCCCATCACAGAAAAGACTCACGGAATGTATTTAACCCTCGCCTCCTCCTCCATCGTCGAAATAATTTCCTCCGGCAACTGCCCATTAACCTTCGTCGCATACACGCCCCGCACATAATTATCCAATCGCTGCCATTTCGCGACCCATGATTTGGCTGGATCGGCTAGCGTAATGAGGCCCTCGAATACTTGAGATGTGCAGTCGATTATCGCTTCCATGGAGCCTTGTAGGCGCAGAAAATCTTCGCAGTTGGGACATCCTTCTCTCATGAAGCGCTGGGGTTGTGATTGTTAGTTTTTGACGACGAGGTGGAACGATGGAGGATAAAGAAAGATGCGTACGTTTTGGGTCATGACGATGGAGCAGACCATGCATGCGCGGAGGTTGCGCTGCTGGTTGGGGGCGACGTAGTTTTCGGTCATTGTGCTTGTTGTGTGGTTTTGACTGGAGTTGAAGTTGTAATGTAATTAGACAGCTCTTAAATCTGGGAGGGTTGTAGTTTATAGAGTTGAATAAGTTGAGCTTGTCAAAGAAAGCTTGCACTGCTGCTGCAAGGCTGACAAAGCTTGGACCAGGCGTACAAAAAAGTCGACACGGCTGAACCTTTTACTTTTAAAAACTATAAATCCGGGGATTTCTAATTTTAACTGAACCAAAAATGGTTGAGACTACAGAATTTGTCGTAGATGTCGTAGACACCCCAATGCAAGAAGCACCCCCAACCTCCACCTCCACCTCTTCAAAACGCAAAAAAATCCCCAGCGGTCACGAGCACAAAGCCATCACCATCACCGCACCACCCTTTTCCTACCTCCACCTCGAGCTCCAAACCTCATCACTGAAGAAAGCACAACTAGATGACCTCACCGCAAAATCATACATTACATCCGCACTGACACAATTCCTGGGACTCCATGGTTCAGCTATCTCGATTGATCTTTTGAAGACGCAGGACAGCGATGTTTGGATTAGGGTTATGAGGGAGGATGCTAGTGCGGTGGTTGCGGCGCTGGGGGGATGGGTTAAGGGGG
>NGKG01000025.1:196933-219301 GCA_002162505.1 Myriosclerotinia scirpicola | reverse complement strand
GGTGGAGGAGGGAGTTTGGGATGATTGAGGATGGTAGAGGTTGAGGAATCTATTTCCTTTTACTTCTGTAGTGTGCATTCCTACAAGGATGGGGTCCGAGTTCTCAGACAGGAGAGCCATTGATATCCCCCCTCTGAGCAAAGGTTAAATATCTGGCTTACTACAAGCCCAATTTTTAACCTTTGCTTAGGCGGGGATAGTAAGTTGGATGGGCTTTGCTTCGTCAAAGAGATGTGGGACAAGAAGGAATCGGATACGGTGCATGTGCGCGAGCCATTTGCGAAATCAGAGAAACCTACTTAATGAGTCTGGGAGAACCCAATGTCCGCCTATCAAGCTAGACGCTTGTTGTTGTCCCGAATGGTAAAGTTTTCATTCTGACAAAATTAGAACAATGACATGATGTCAACTCTAGATCAATGGCACATGAGACCCATCTAGGTTTGGGTTTGAAGCTTTGCAGGATCGGCAGGCAACCTGCAAGAAGAATAGCATAATCATGACAACTTGACTCGGCAATGGCCCCACGAAAGATTGTAGATGGGGCACACCACTCACTCATTCACAATACAGATTCAGATATATATTCAAATTTTAATTTGATTAAAAAGCTATGTTGATAAGTGCTCATAACCGGCTACCGAATGAAAATGCTCCTCCTTTGCCCGTGAAAGTTGCCCATGAAAACTCAAGAATACAGACTGCTTCGGTAAATCGCGCCCTTACAATCCCATGATGGCGGGCATCCTGCCATGTGAAAGAAAGCAAAAGAAAGCAAAAAAAAAAAACAGAATTAAAAACTTTTGTGGTATTCCCCAATCCTTTCAGTCGTTGCAGCCATACGCCTTGCATTCAATATCATGCCCATCGTGAGAAGTCTAAACTATCCACCATGAGCTCATCTCCATTTGTATCCTTCTCGGGCTCTGCTGTAGACATGACCGATGATCTTTGAGAGCTGGCGTCCATCGAACTAGAAAGAAAACTGAAATTGGCAACAGAAGCTCGACGAATGCTATTCATACTCTCACGGTTCTTGACATCTGAGACTCCACCGTTCGACGTGCCTGGTGGAGAGGTCCGAGTAGAGTTAGATCGCTTCGGTGCATGCTTTGCCCTAAGTCGATTGATCTCACGTAGGCGATTGCGCCAAGGCGAAACATGCTCTCCACCCTCGCGATTTGCCCAGACCGAGGAAAATACCGAAGCATTCATTGCCAGCAAGCGAATAAACTCGGGCAACTTCCTCAGACTGATGATCTTCATGTCAGCAGCGGGGGAAATCTCCGGGAATCCCGGCTTACTCAGAACCTGGACTTTGTAGTACGGGTCTTTTCGCAATTGTCCTTGTCGTGGATCTCTTGCGGCCGTAAATGAGAGACGAGATTCTGGGGCAATGACAATGTTGACATAATTGAAGTCAGAGGGAAATGTATCGTATTTGAATGGCAAGCCGGAGTTGTTGAAAATGATATTCACAAAATCGTTGCCAATATGTTTTTTCTTGTGAGCGCACTGTGGATCGTTCTCGAGATTTGTCGGCATCTGTGTTGTAACGTGAAATACTATTTCAGAAACACGGTCTCTCCAGCAGAATGCCTTCTCTCCATCCATGCCATATTCTCTGTCAAGACCTTGGGTATTGAATTTAGCTCCCTTCAGTTCAGTGACTGTCGCAAGCCCTGCAAGAAATGTATAGTATTCCCCGCTACCTGTGATATTAGAGAGTATCTCAACTTCCTGTGTCTGATTATCACCAATATAAATAACACCGACTTTATGCCCATCCACAGTAGGATTGCGATCAAGAGCCCATACAGCGCGTCTAGTCATGTCGTCATCAGGAAGAGCTATTGGGCGCGTGAACTCAGTACCTTGCGGGATTGAAGCCGTCAACTGTAGGAGAAGGTGGCTGGGGAGAACGACATGGGCATTGGAGTGCTTGGCGTCGCGTAAAGCATCAGTGGTGAGAGAGATCTGATGTGGAGGTGGTGGGCTGAACTTTTCGCGAACCATATAACAAGAAGTACCCGAAGGATGGCGCTTAGTAATTTGGGCCCAGCCTTTATGGGTCGCTTGTTCAATGGTGACAACACTGTGACCAATAATCCAGCGCTTTTTTAGTATTTCACCATATAATTCCGGGGTAAAGTCTGGATCGGCTGAAGATTCGTCCACATCGGCATAAGCAACTCTTTGCATAAAGTCTAAAGTTACTTGTGCTTGCTCATCAATCTTTTCCTTTCCATTCGCATCAGTCGAGACAAGGTTTTTGGCGATCCAGCCAACTTGACCAGCGCGATCGGTGAGCTTTAGAGATAGAAACCAAAAAATGATCACATGGTATGCAAGAGCATATACATACTGTGGTAAATCGTCGGAGCTGCTTGTTTGGGCGTTCGTGTTCACTGAATTGCTTTCTGTAGAAAAAGGGGCTGAGGAAATCCGAGCTCGAGGGTGATTATTCTTGCTATCCTTGCTCGGCTGATCTCGCACATTTTGAAGATATCGGAAACATACCGCGAAAACAGTTCGGTATTCTTCTTCCCGAAAATTGGCGTACAGTTCTGGAAGCCTCGAGAGGCAAGCTAAGAATTCTAGAATGTGAATTGCGACATGTTGTTGAGTGACAATCTGCGACATTTTCTGAAGAATGGTTACCAATGCTTTTCTAGTTGAACCAGGAAGCTCATGGCAACAAATTGAAAGAGCATGAATACAACATTTGGCAGCCCGCTCCCACGCGCCTACACCTTGCAAGAAGGTCCTAACGATTTCGTCTTCCTCAGCCTTGGAAAATTCTCGGTTATAACTAGTGACCATTGTCAAAACATGAAAAAGACAGATGGCAACGTCGGCTTTGCGCAATCCAGATGACACTGGAGGCTCTTGAAAGCTGCTATCTCTAATCAAATCGCACAACAAAGCTCTAAGCCTTTTTATTTGGGGAATTGAGGACTTGAAGAGCGCCTGGTTCGTTAATTGAGATGGCAGGTGAACAAGTATGTAGCTATAAACTTCCCAATCACATCCGCCATCGAGGAGCTGGCAAACAACATCGAGATATGAGTCAATGTTCAGAACAGTCTGGACGACCGGCTGAGATGAATTCAATTCATCGTGGTAGCCACTTTCTTCCTCTTCAACATCAATTGGATTGGTGTCGATGGTCGTGATAGGAGCATCTGAGACATTGCCGGGTGCATCTGTTGCGAAACCGTGTTTATCCTCTGTGACGTTCGCTTCGACAGTAATACTTTGTGTAACGGACTGTTGTGGGTCTACATTATAAGGAACCGGGCCTGCGGCGTCCAAATCTTGAGCAAAAAACTTTTGGTCTACATTTTCTATGATTGAGAGCAGGCGTAGAGTAGCAATACCATTTGTAGTGTCTGGCAAGGCGTCTGCATCTGGAGACATCCACATCTGGTGGTTGCGCTGTAAAGTTCGATTCATGCCACTCCCTAGTCTGAAGGGTTGTTTGGGTAGAGACTGTGCTTGGCCGCCCGAGGTACTGCGAGACAAACGAGAGATGGAATCATCTGCTCGAGCGAGTCGACTTTGCTGCGCAGCTTCATCGGCAGCATGCTTCCTAGCTAGAGATTCTGCTGTTCGATAGAGTGAAGCCGCTAAAGCATCCGACTCAGTGAATGGTGTAAGGAAGATTCTATTCATTGCATCTGCCCGAAGACGAAAGAACATTTTTAAAGCAGATATACGAGAATCGGTAGGGCAGTCAGAATCTTGTGCGATAGCAAGTAGTTCTTTGAATACCCGTAGTGACTTGGAAACATCAGTGAACATGGTTCGCATGAAGATTTGAATGAAACCCTTCACAACAACATTGGAAGGGCTGTGCACAATAGGAGGCGTGATGCTAGAAGATGCAGACGAGCTCGACAATATGCCATGATGAGACCCAGGAGGTGAGCCAAGCGGTGATTGCATTCGGTCACTAGTGACAACACTTTTCATGATGTTGACAGCATGTTGAAACAAGCTGTCATCCTGAGTTTGCTCAGCCATGATTACAGCGAAGTCAATGAATTCCTGCAGTATTGCAATATCCTTCTCATCTCGGACATATTCCAAGACTATCACCGCAAAAGTCTTAAATATTTCAGGCTGATCTGTAACGCTGACAATAATATATACATCAGTGACAGCTTTCAGAGCGTGTAGTCGAATGTCAGGCGGACGCGACCGATCAGCAAGAAATCCTCCGAGGATCAGGTCAATGTTATCCTTCCATTGCAAGTCCGATGGTGAACAACACTTATAGTCTATGAAATGATCAATGACCAATTTTGCGCAAGTGTCCGGAAGATAAGTATGAGATTTCACAAAGAATTTAAGACAATCATCTTTCTGAACGAAGTTGAGCGGGGGTGAATTCAGTAGTTGCTCGACACGCACGATCAAACCACCATTGAGTTCCCCCATCTTTGTAATGAACTTTTGTTGCGGAGTTTCGTCTTTTGCAGTCGCACTCCCGTTGATAGTATTGTATATCTGAGATCTATTCGCCACAGGGTCTGGGATACGTCTACAGCAGATAGACACAATCTCAAACATCGTTGACCAGTCTTCATCCAGTACATTCTGCATGATTCCACCCTCATGAGTAATAAGCGAATAAACCAACTGCAATGTATCGCAGTCGACTGCGGTGCGATCGAGCTCAAGAACCTTCCTTAAAGAGGCCATGAGAAGCGTGAATGGGACTAAGGGGTAGCCATTCTTAGCGTCTTTGGCAAATAATTTCTCCAGTGCAGAGATAGCACCCCTGACCTCTTTGATGCTCTGGCTATATTGTTTATCGTCGGACTTGTCCAACAGAGGCTTCCCAAGTATTTCCATTAGTATCCTCACCATTGAGAGCCCATGGTGGGATTTGCATAGATTGCTGATGCATCTCCATGCGTCTTGGTGTACATTCCAGAGAGAACTATGTATAGAGCACAGGACTTTCACAACCGACTGAAGTTTGCTTTCTGGAATATCCCCGTAAGTTATAACGGCGTCGAACACTTGATTGCAAGCTTTAAAATCAGCCTCAGTAGCAGAGGATGTGCAAATCTCAAGAATCTGAGAGAGAAGTCGGGACGATGCTGGCTCCGTAACAATATTGGAACTGAATTTGATAACATCCGCGATGAAAACGAACAGGAGAGATAGGTTCGACTCTTCCTCCGAAGGTGCTTGTTCTTTTGGTAAGGAGCTCTGACGGTTGGCCTTCTTACGTGCGTTTCGTTCTGATGTAGCTGCATACCAAGTATCCTTCAGCCATAAAGTTAACAACGGGAGTAAATCATAATGAAAGCCGGAAAGATCTTTTCCATGCCGTGACAGTTCAATCAACGAGACGAGTTGCAGGTGAAAATCTTCTCTGTTTGTGGGATGGCTCAATACACGAAAATAGCTTGCTCTTTCAGGGTCGTTCGAGGATGTACATTGAACACAGGCGGTCAGCAATTCAAACCCCGCAATTCGCGCTTGCACTGTTTGAGTCGGTTCGATTAGATCTCTGCCTGATATGAATATCAAAGAAACCTGTATCAAAAATTAGTAAGCAAACAATTTGATGTCGATCTAAATTACTGACGTTCTCCATGGGATAGTCAATCACGGCACGACGTAAGTATTCTGCTGCACTGATGCGATCCGCAAGACTGTGACCTGCTTGTAGCTGTTCAAGAGCCGGCTCGTGGTTGAGTGTACCACCATGGCTAAGCTTTTGCGGAATGCTTCCATTGTCGAGCTGTAGAGGGCCTGTTGCTGGAGATTGCGTACTTGGACTTTTAGTAATTTTACCGCCAGTTAAGCTCTTGAACACACTGGCAATTCCGCTACTGCTCCTTGGTTCCGGCGTCTGAGCTGCGTCTCCGACAGGTGGAGGCATAGAAGCTCGAGGATTCGAGGCACGAGGATTCGAAGCTCGAGGATTTCGTTGAACTCGAGAATCTGTTTCGAGATTCCATCTGTTAGTAAATGGAGGATACATGTTGGAGGGTTTTCTGGCAAAAAAAATCCTTGTAGTGTTGCATGCAAATAAAGCAATCAAAGTTATAAAATGGAAAAGAACAAGGCCACAAGTGTTGGTGAAGTGCCGAGACAATTATATTCCCAGGTTCCTAAGGCAGCCGACAACTTGTTCTATTTTCAATGCTCTCTAACATTGTATATGGAGGATTCACATTAGAGTCACATGAATGAGAGCACATCGGCAGAGAAACTTGGGATCTTTACACTGTAGGCCATTTTAGGTTTGGCTCCACCAAATACTAGGTATATCAGCTGATGAAGATATCCCAAGGCCATCCATACTTCCATCTGCTTGATGGAAAAAAATCTGATGGAAACCAGTACAATGAAAGTCAATTCAAATCAATGAGGAGGAGATCTAACATGTACTGCATGAAATGTGAAGCATAAATACTGAATGCATCCTTTCAATCATAAATAGTAGAAATGTTGCATTGTGAGGAAATGAGGGAATGAGGAGTGAGTGAAGTGAATTGGCTTTATTGAACCAAACTTCCAGAAACAATAAAACATATAAACATCCAATAGTCCAGCTGATACATATCTATATCCAAGTGAGGTCTACAAAATCTTGACCTCACTTCCAAGGCTACCAAATTATTTTTAAAGCCTGTGAGGCTACAAGGCTACAAGGCTACAAGGCTGCCAACTTTGACTGATGATGACACTACTAGGTAGTCGTCAATGAGAAACTCATGATTTTCTTCCAACAACCAAATCAGATAAGAATACCAAATATATCAAAGTAAAGACATTAGAGCTTGACAATATGCTTATATGGATTCTCTGAACACAATGAAAGCTCAACGTACATCTTTTGAATTTAGTTTCAAATAGCTCATGAATTGTTTGTTGCTTTAGTTGGAATCAAGGAATCATACTTGAAAGATCTTTCTTGGCCTGCCCGGTGACTTGTGGCACGTCCACTTCCCTATTGAATACTACCTAGGTAGGTAAGATTCCGGATTTCGGATTATCTTCACTTCCGTCTCCATCCTTTTTAGGATCTAGAAAGTTTACAAACAAACATTCTGTGTCAATCATCAGCTTTCAAGTTCTATTTAGATCTTCACACAGGTCTCTTTAGATATGTCTTCAGATATTCAGACAGTTGCAACTCTGCTCCAAGCTACTTTGGACCCAAGGCAGCATAAACAAGGTTTGCAAACTCTTTTGCCCATATTTACAAAGTAATTATTAACTGTTTTGTGTAGCTGAGGCAGCCTTGAAGGTTGAGCAAGCCAAACCTGGATTTTCTCTCCTTCTTCTCAACATTGTTGCTGCAGATAACCTGCCAGTTAATACCAGACTTTCGGGAGCTTTATGCTTCAAGAATTTCATCAAGTACAACTATGTGGTAGGTATCTCGGCCTGATTCTCCTACTTTTGCTAATAAATAATCATCAGGACGAAGAGAGAAACTACAAGCTTCCACAAAACGAAGTTTTTACGATAAAGACTGAGTTAATAGGTCTCATGGTCTCGGTCCCAAACAGTATACAAGCCCAACTCGGAGAAGCTATTAGTATCATCGCAGAGTCGGATTTCTGGGACAGATGGGATACATTAGTGGATGTTAGTTACTTCCATACTGGATTCCCTTCCATACCGAAAGATTTACTCACCATGTGTAGGATTTGGTCTCGCGTCTCACTCCGGATAATGCTAAAATAAATAATGGTGTACTGGAAGTTGCGCATTCGATATTCAAGAGATGGAGACCACTGTTTGCCTCGGATGCTCTCTACACAGAAGTCAACCACGTACTATCAAAATTTGGGCAACCTTTTGTACAACTTTTAGCGGTATGATTCCACACCTCGGCGGTGTAGGCACCAGCTAATCTATTTTCCGCAGAGCACCGACCAGCAGATACAAGCTAATAAGGATAATAAGGAGGTTTTGAAGCAACATTTCGAGACGATGAATCTTTTGATGAAGGTCTTCTTTGATCTTTCCTGCCAAGATCTTCCTCCTATCTTCGAGGATAATATTGGAGACTTATCTAAGCTTCTGCACAAATACCTGACATACGAGAACCCTCTCTTGGCAACAGACGATGATTCGGAATCAGGGCCTCTCGAATTTGTGAAGGCTGGCATATGTGAGGTGTCGACACTTTACATGCAGAAATACGAAGACGCGTTTGGTAGTCTCTGTGAGCCTTTCATTACAAGCGCCTGGAGTCTCTTGACAACTATTGGACCCGAAACAAAATTCGACATACTTGTTAGCAAGGCATTGCATTTCCTGACCGCTGTTGCAAGTCTCGATAAGCATGCTCAAAATTTCAATAACAGCGACATATTGAGCCAGGTGGTTGAAAAGGTCATCTTACCCAATGTTAGTTTGAGAGAAACCGATATCGAACAATTCGAGGATGAGCCAATTGAATACATCCGAAGAGATTTGGAGGGCTCAGATGCTGATACCAGGCGACGAGCAGCAACAGACTTTTTGCGCAAGCTTTTGGAGAAGTTCGAGCCACTTGTGACTGAAGTTGTTGGACGCTACATCAAGCACTACCTTGAGCAATTCACGCTAAGAGGTAGCGGTCACTGGAAACATAAAGATACTGCTGTATACTTATTTTCGGCTATCGCGGCTAAGGGGGTTATTACAACTGGACAAGGAGTCAAAACCACTAACCCATTGGTGAATGTTGTCGACTTTTTCCAGAAAAACATTGCAGACGACTTGCTTGCCGAAACGAATGTGGAGCCAATCTTGAAAGTAGATGCTATCAAGTTCCTTTATACGTTCCGTAGTCAACTTACTAAGGATCAATGGAAAGCGGCATTCGAGCCATTGGTCAAGAACCTAGGATCCTCGAATTATGTGGTGTATACTTATGCCGCAATCACCGTGGAAAGAGTTTTGTTTCTTACAAATGATGCAAACCAGCATATCTTTGGGAAGGAAGACGTATTGCCCGTCGCCGAAAGTCTTTTGAACCATTTGTTCCATTTGATTGAAAAAGACGCCGCGCCCGAAAAAATTCAAGAGAATGAGTTCCTCATGCGTTGCGTTATGAGAGTGCTCATCGTCATCAAGGACGGCGTTATTCCGATAGCAGATAATGTTTTGCAGCACTTGATAAAGATCACTCAAGTTATTGGCCAAAACCCCAGTAACCCACGCTTCTACTATTATCACTTCGAGGCCTTTGGTGCCTTAATCAGGTATGTACAGCAATTTTTTGCATAGTTCCGTTTCTAACTTAGATAGATGGTCGGCGCCTTCGCAACCCGATAAGCTTGAGAATGATCTATATCCAACCTTTGCTGGTATCCTCTCCAGTGATGTTCAAGGTATGCTCGAATCACTCGAATCTGAGAATTTGCTCTAATAATCATCAAGAATTCATGCCTTACGTCTTCCAGCTCTTCGCCGCTCTTTTGGAAGCTAATCCATCCACGACACTTTCTGACTACTACAGAAATTTGATCACCCCAATTCTAAGCCCTACCCTTTGGGAATCCCGTGGGAATGTGCCAGCACTCACCAGATTACTCTCCGCCATGATACCTAAATGCGCGGCTGAACTTGTAGCGAATAACCAACTCGAACCAATTCTTGGCATTTTCCAAAAACTTATGGCCGGGAAATCTAGGACCGAGTTACAAAGTTTCGATGTTTTGGAAGCTTTGATCATATCATGCAATGTGTAAGTAACCCTCATATATATATCGATTCTATACTAACAAGAAACAGCTCCGCCATCGAACAATACTTTCCTACGATCCTGAACATAATGTTCACACGTCTTAACAGCAACCCTCCCGAAGCCTTCAAGCGTCGCTTCGTTCGTTTCTATCATCTCATCTCATCTAAAGACCAACAAGGCCTTGGAGCAGATTTCTTCATAAAGCAATCCGATGCTGTACAAGATAGCGTATTCGTGCCGCTTTATTTGACCATCATCCTCCCCATTACCCAGCAATTTGCTCGACCACTGGACCGCAAGATAGCCGTTATTTCATTAACTAAGACCCTGACTGATTCGCAAGCATTTGCTGTCAAGTACAAGAAGGGTTGGTCTAAGACTTGTGAGGCTCTGCTCAAGTTGTTGGAGAACCCACCACTACCCGTGACAACGGATGATGTAGTTGCTGAAGCAGATGTCGACGACTTAAGCTTCGGAGTTGGCTTCACGCAACTTAACACGTGCAAGAAGATGGCAGATGATGAATGGCCAGAGATTACGGATGTGAAGCTTTGGGTGGGCTCATACTTGAGAGATGCAAATCAACGACATGATAGAGCGATTTCAAGTTTCGTGAACGAGAGATTAAATTCCGAAGCCAGGAGTCTTCTGGTTGAATATATGCAGTAGAATGGAATGTTATTACGGATGACACGAAAGCGACGAAATAATACGGTGGTTTGGTACTGATACAGGAGCATTTCGGCAAGTCAAGCGAAAAGTAGGTAGATTGATTTCCACGATTCCCACAGCGAGTAGTATTGAGGAATGAGACGCATTGTCATGACACGATTCGTCCAATGCTGAGTGATCGCAAGGGATAGCTGGAAGTCTGGAATCGCTTGATATCACCCTGGATAGAAAAGCAATCCATTAGATATAGTTGCTCTGAATCTTGAGATGTTGGAAGCAACATATCTTCACTTCCTGTCCCAACTACTTTATAATGAGCCATGATTAGACGCACTTCAAAAGTTTATTTATACAGAGTTTTTCTGTGCTTTTTGAGCATGCCATATTGCCGGGCCATCAGGTTGTCTCATAGATAAATCAGCATATTCGTAACATAGAATGGCCACTCTCATAATTTTGTGAAGTAGTAGAGTCAAAATGCAAGCACGACACCCATAGCTTTAAAGAATTCGCTTGTATTAGAAGAAACTAAGTGTACCAATGTGCCCTTTTCTGCCATATCATAAAACCGCTGTGCGACCGCGCAATAGTGCACGTACCGGAGTATTCATGCTACCCTGTGTCCATTCCCATACCGAGTTTAACTCCATCCCTTAGTCATTATCAATCATAACAGTCGTTTCAATCGTAAGAGTTGATTTAGCCCGCTCCCGCCCCTCAGCCCTCGCCCTCGCCCTCTCCCCTCTCCCTCCCCCTTCCTCCTCGCCCTTCTCCCTTCTCCCTCGCCCTCTCCTTCCCCCCCTCCACCTTAAATTTATGCCTGGCCCGGGTGCAGGCAATTCCAAAATGTTAGCAAATTAAATAAGCTAAATAAAGGAAGGAATCAATAACAGAGCATTTCCGCATGAGTGGTATTCATCATTGGTTGTTCCGTATAGATTTTCGCCCGGGCCGGCTAGTCAACTGCTCTCTTTATCACCATCGGGATCAATGCTGTCGGCGGAGCCAGTAGAAGATTTTCTACCTAGAGCTTTTGCCTCTTCAAGCTCCATCTCGTGAAGCTTCTTTTTCCTTTCGATTTCTGGGTTTGGCTGAGATTTATCCGCATTGCCCAGTAGCATGTGTCCTGGCACTGCCTCGAATTCTCCTTCGTCATCATCTCCTTCTTCATCACTAGACTCATCACCGCTCATGATGGGACTATCTAATTGTGCAGATCTAGGACTCTTCACAAGCATCTCTGGGCTTTGAGGCCGAGAATCAAATCCACTGGTACAGCTTGTTGCTTCACTTTTTCCAGAGTCTATCTTTTTAAGAGGTCGACTACCTTCAAGAGTAAAGGGCGTCAGCGTGGGATCGAATTCCGCCGGTAAACCGAGAGCAGCTGCTACTGCATGCGCCTCAATTAGAGGACCCGTTGCACTCTCGAGATTGCTTGCAACCATTGATGTTTCATGTCCATTCACGCCACTCTCCTGCAAAATGCGACTGTAACTTTGGCGTGCAGGGTCTGCATCTCTCTTTTGCTTCTTCTTTAATCTCTTCTCCGTAGGCCTTACGACAACAACAGGTATAGGCGAATACTGCAGGCACCATTTTGAGAACGAATTCCTGTTTCCAACCAATCCCTGAAAACCACCAAGACTCCGTCCTCGAGTTCCCACGATGAGCATCGCAGGTTCGTATATTTGAATCTGGAAAAGCAGATAGTTAGTAAATGGCATCAGGTTTCGGCGAACAACCGGATGGGATAACCATACCATTTTTTGAAACGTCGTATGAACTTTCCCTATGGCATATTCTAGCACAATACTAACGGCTCTATTATCATCGTTCTTTTTCTGTATCTTATCCAGTAGTCCCCTGGCATACTGTTGATATTGCTTGAGTTCCACACTTCTTTCAGAAAACATTTTGGAGTCTTTATCAAGAACCCTCAGACAAATAATTTGATCCCCATCGTCAACGAGCTCCTCCAACATCCACTGTAAGGCAATGTCCGAATACGAATTTTCATCTATACCGACCATAAAGGTCCTTGAAGATCGTTTATACTGATATCCCTCGTGTTTGGAGTTTTGTGTATAGCTTCTAGTATTCCTCTCTGTGGGCTCCGATAGAGATCCAATGCTGTCAAAGGAAACTTTCCCCTTGAATTTTCTGTTCGAAGAAGTCATTAGTATTAAATTCAAGCAATGCAAGGAAATATCGAGGTAGTAATATAAGGACAGATATAGGACCAATATCAACTACAGGGAGCTTTCTTGAGCGATATAACATGAAGGGTATGCTTGATGTGGGGTTGATCACCCGCCCCCAGATTTCGGCCTCCAGGATCCGGGAAGGAAAGTGTGGGATGTCACAAAGCACCTAGTACTTATTTGATGACACACCAAACACTACTTCTTGTCTTCATTCGCACCAAACCATTGTTCCAGAAGAAATAAATAAAAAATGACGAAGAACTTACGGTGGAGGGGGCGGGCTCGAGCCTCTCAGGCGAGGGCGAGTTAGAGGCCTCCCTTTCCCTTTCCCATTCTCTTCTTTGAAGGGTCGCGGTCCTCTGGAACTTCCTCTAAAGGTTATGCTCGATAATGAGTTGAGCCGTTGGTGTGGTGGACGGTCATATTTAACATGTTCAGTGATAGACTCAAGCTTTGGAGAGGAAAAATAATCCGCCTTCGCTGGCGCAGAAGTATTGGGCGAAAGAGGAGATTTTGGAGATGGCGAATCTGCACACCTAACGTGTGGAGAAGTGGGTGCCGACATGATACGTTGTTGTTCGGTTATATATTAGACATTTGGTCTGATCGAGGTGGTTTTGTTATAGGTTTCGAATACTTGTGCCGATGAAGTGAGAATGAGAAACCTTTGAGATGGATGGTTGTTGATTTGAAATTCGTCAAAGTGGATGGATAAGTTGAATGTGGTCTGTCCTAGGCTCCAGGCGGGAAACAGCGGTGTCGGTGTCGTAAGAAGATTACTTAAATATTATTATTCATTTCCAGATGCTGAAGTTGAAGTTTTTGATTGTTCAAATGAGATTAAGGATGAATTAAACAGTTGGTTGTATTATTATTTTACCAGGTAGGTATGCCTTTATGTTACATTTGGATGCCAAGACATCTGCGCCTTCCTTTCAGCCTCGTACGATCCTTACAATAAAAATGCTTAGGTAAATGCATAATAAATCTATCACGCTCTTACATAACAAAAAAGAAAAACAGTCGGGTAAGGTATTGTACAGCAATATATATGTGTTTTACTTCATAATTTATTTTGTTCTACTCATAAGGCTCCTCGCCTTCATGCCATTTTTGACAGACCATTTCATAGATTTGTCTGTTCCACCCCCCCCAGTACGCCATACCAATGCCATAAAGTTGAAAGCAATATTGTCAAGAGAGAAGCGTGAAAGGTATTTTAGTATGTGCGAGCAAGGTTTCTGAGATACCAGTCCACCAACTTACGGCCGACCTTTGCTTCAGAAATATGAATAAGATCCTAAAATTTTAGTTAGCAGTTACACAAAAAAAAAAAGGCAAGTTTGACTTACCCCTTGCATAGCATAATCGAGATCGTTGGAGTTGACTACTTCTCCATCCAACAATCCATTATCGGTCCATCTAATTTGTCTGCTACGTTGCTTATTGACCAACAACCATCCCCTCAATTTCTCTGGTTCAACCTCTAAGAATCCGGCCAACTTCTTCAAATCCATGGTAGTGTATAATCGGAGATAGGACTTCACAGTTGGGCTCCACATGTTTGTCTTGACTTCATCCATGAAGATAGATAGATGGTGCTCGAGAGGGTCAACGTTCAACTCAGGATTGTCGAAATCGGGAGGGGTTGGAGAGATGAACTTAGGGCAAGCAGAGCGGAACAACTCCTCGTATATTGGGAGGGATTCTGGTCCACCGCGTTGAAGCTTGAGGAGTTGATCACCATACTTCTCGCGGAGAGCAGTGTGGATTGTGTCATCGAGACGGGTTGGGTGGAAAGCCACACAAATGGCAATGAGGGCGTACATTTGGTCGTTCTTCTTTGAGATTGAGTCGTATTGTGCGTTCTTTTGGAAATTCTTCGTTCTTGAGACATAGATCAAGATGTGACTGAACATGCGGATGGCATCTGCGTATCTGCGCATCATCATGTATGAGAATCCCACATAGTAATAGGTAGTGAAATGAGCGGCCATGACACGCGCAAACATAGCCTTCTTGTTGAGTTCAATATCGTCAAGGGTTTTCAATGCAAGACTGAAATCACCCAGAAGACAATGGACCCGCAACAATCCAATGATGGAGAAGTATCCGAGCATTCTGTACAAGGACTTTGAACCATAATCACCGGCGACTGCCATAGGCTCCTCATTGCGTTTCATGGCAGCTAGTTGCTCGTTGATCTGCGATCTCTGAATGAGAGAGTATAAAACGTTAAGAACACTGTAGCATCCCCATGTGTTTGGCGCTTCGCGGAGAATCTGAATTTCTTCTTCGTTTGTACCTTGACGCGCGACGCGGTTTCTGTATGAGCAGAAAGAGTTGAATTGATAGATGAACTCGTCGATAACGTCCCAAGCCCAGTAGTACTACAAATTTAGTTAATATTTAGTATTTTCAATAAATAAACAAAGAGCTTACCGATGGTGGTTCGAGGTCAACTGGCCCGTCGGAGTTCAAAATGAAATGGAACAAACTACAATAATTGTCGTAGCTGGCAAACTTGACTTCCAGAGGAGCAGAAAAGTCCAAAGGTTGTGCGGCAGCAGCAAGCCTCGATTGAATGTCATCTGTCTGTTGTGCCATGCTCATCGAGTTGACCTGTTCCAACTCTTCCATACCCTCATACTGAATCTGTTCTTTATAGTCGTTGGCAAGAGCCTCCTCCTCGATATCAGAGTCATCATCCAAGGCTCGCGATGCGATGCCTCCGTTTTGAAAGGCGCTCATGATGCTGTAATTTTGCTGAGTCGTCGTTGAAAGAGAAAAAATACTACTAGTTATCTATGGTGGGGGAGAAGATTCGGAATCGCAGTTTCGGTTATCTATCCTATCACTAGCCCTAATAATTTTGTCTCCGTGAATGTTCTCGAGCCCTCTTCACTTGTTGAGTTTATTACTTTGGTACAAATCTTTCGAAAATATGTAGTTGTTTATTTGTTGCAGTTGGGAAAGCCTTAGTCGAAAATATTTTGAAATTTGTTGAAACTAGAGTGAATTGGCTGAATTAACGGATCAACCCTAGTATAGAGGTCACGTGTGGCTACAATGAATTGATAATTTGGGTTCAACACCATGAGCACTCAAGTACCCCATCAGATCAAACCAAAATTCTAGTCTTGGAAAGAGGATCCCAGTGGATATGGTTATATTAAAGGCAATATAACAAGACCAAGCGTGCAGATGCTCTTAGTTGTTCCGTCAACACATAGGTCATCGATCAAGGGAAAGATTTCATGAAATGGTGGACGAATTCAAACTCATGTGAGGGGAAGGACAAGGAAAATAGTGCTTGATATATAGCTATCTAGCTTATGGAACTGTCTTGCCTTCTTAGCTCACATCTTACGAACCTTAGTTGGTTTTGTATTCGAGAAAGACCGACATATTCGCCTTAAAATAAACGGGTATAGGTGCTAAAGCACAATAAGCTCGGCGATGAAATTCCTGGTTATATCCTATTTACTCAGCAACTAGTCTCGATCTCAGAATCCCATGAGGACTGAAGGTTTATTTCCTGTTTTGTCCTACCCTGTTGCCCACCTACCAGGTCACCGGCAACTCTAAAATTCCAATATTCTGGGTGGGCGACGTGTATTTCAATTCATTCAATGGAACCGCAATTTTCAGATTCGGTAGACGTGTGTATAATGTTCCTATGCGGGAAGTCATCAGTAATTTATCTACCTCTTGGGCTTGCGCATTGATTCCTCTTCTCCTTGATCCCCCCCTTCCTAATATCACAAAAAAATCACTCCGAGAAGAGAAACAAACGAACACTTACCAAAAACGATCTCCAATTCAGCCTTACTCAACCACTCCGCCTGACAGCGATGAATTCCCCATCCAAACCCTAATACATCTTTTATATCGTGTTTGCGATGGATATTAAAATTTTCTGGGTCAGAATCGGTGAAGAACTCTGAGTCTCTGTCTGCTGCTTGCACGGCACATATCACTCCTCCGCCTCTTTTAATTTTCTTTGAGGGAATGGGAGTATCAGCTCTATCTTTCTACCTGGTCTTGATGTATAGTAGATATATGAAGTCAATTTAGAGGTTGGGAAAGTTGGGGAAAACTGGAGTTGCAAGGCGTGCCGCGCGTCTACAGTTCAGCGCACTCGCAGTCTGAAACCAACATATCTCATTCACGACCTGTGGTGCTAAATCGGGGTTGGCGATTAGCTCCGAAAGTTGGGCAGGATGTTGTTGTAGTGTGAGAATGCCGAGCGCAATGGTGTTTGTGACCGCTGCGTTGCCAGCTACGAGGATCAGATAGGAGAGTGAGGAGATAGAGGTGTGAGTGCCGATTCCGTTGTTATACTGGAGAGGGAGGTTAGTTGTTTGGAAGAAGAAGAGACATGGAGGTGTACCTGATGGATGAGTTCACTAATGATATCATCTCCTGGATTATCCATTTTCTTCTCTATCAATTCTTTGATATATTCCTGCAGATTCCTGTTTCCCCACAAACATTTTCATCAGCCTCAATCCCCTCCCATATAAAAGATAACTCAAACAGTTATCAAAAAACAAACATACGTCTCCGAATTTTCTGCCGCATTCCTACTCGTACTATTTCGCACTTCACTATCAAACGCCAATTTCTCAATATCATCTTCAGGTATTCCTAGCATATGATATACAGTTAGTGTAGGAACGCGAGCTGCGAATATGTGGATCAGATCGATGGGGGTGGAGCAGCCTTCTAAGATCATCTGATCAAGGGCAGCGTCGACGATGGATTGGATGAAGGGGCGGAGCTTTTCGATAGCGGGTTTCTCAAAGAATGGCTGTGTTCGGTTGCTGGGAGTGAGGTTAGATTATGGATGAGTGGAAGAGGAGGAAATAGGGAAGTTGTGTGGATGCTACCGCTGTAGAAAATGTGCAGGGTCATCTAGATTCACATAAATGGGATCAGATGCTAACGCAGCTACTTTTCCTCCTTCATGAATCTCGGAATACCCTTCTTGTCTACGGTCCTAGTCCCAGAGTCAATGTCAAAAAAATTCCCTTCACATCAAAATATCCCATTCATTCAGGGATAGTCAGGACTAATAGAGCAGATTGAAGGTCCTGATGTTTGAAGTGATTTGAATCTCAAATGATTTAGATATTCTAACTGGATCCAAGGTTCAAAAACCAATCATTATTGAATTGCAGTCCGGACTATTGGACACAACGCATTCATAACGTACAAAGAGCCCCGGGATACTCACAGCAGAAAAATCATGCGATTCGAGAATCTCACAACAGTCTTTATGTTTAGTAAATAACCATACTTTTTTCACATCGAAGAGCTCGACGGGGGTGACTGGGGTTTTGTGGCGTAATTTTGCGTTTTCTAGGGCGGGGGAGGCGCCCGAGATGCGGGGAAAGGGGAAGTGAGGATATTCTGGTTGAGAGTAGCGTGTTAGATATTAGGGAGGACTGGGGGATCAAAGGGGGCTTACGAGACATGGCGGGTGGTTTGTGGGGAAGATAGAGTGTGGTGGTATGGGATGGAGAGTTGGGAATGGAGACTGAACAAGAGATAAGTCAGTGTATATTTGCATTGTTCCGTTTGATTTGGCTATACAAATTCTCCCTTCCGTCGTTACACAACATCTAAAGCTCACCACAGCTCAGTTGAGTCGTCATCATTATTCCATGTCCCTAATTCCTGCCACAACACTCATCCTGACAACTACACGGAATCGGTTCATTTAGCCTGATGAGTACTCAGCAATCTCATTAATAGACAACAATTTTGTTGGCTACTCATGACAAATAGTGGCATGTTGTTTGAGCTCAGTCAGCGACGTTGCAGACGCCATTAGATCGGGTGTACCTGCTTGATTTGGTCATGCATACAAGATGCGTCTAGCGAGTGATATGGTGACCTTTGGGGAAATGTTGAAGATATAATGGCTTTGGAAAGTACTGTAGTTATGGAAGTGCATTATTATAGGAATGTTTCTCAAAAGCAGAAGATCGTTCTCGTCGTTAGGTCTATTAGCTTAGAGCCGGGCGTGTCCTTGCATTGTTATTGACATTTTCTGATGTTCATCCTTCCATGTATATCTTGTCATTTTCCTGCTTTTATGTCAATGCAAAATTCGTTTTTTATATCCGAAATACTTGAGTATAGTGGCACTTAATACGTACTTAAGCTGGACACTTCTCAATGTCAAATATACAATGAAACTCTATGATCTGCTCTATGCTGAAGTCAGCTTCCCGAGTCCAGACCGGCACGAGAGATTTCTAACTCAACTACCATGTCTTCTTACCTATCATTTCCTATAGATGCTGATAATATATTATATCCGACTGCCCTCCCAATTACTAATATGATTCATTACCGCAACCAGACTTCAATTCCACCAGAACAATTTGCCATGGCACCTACCCGCAATCAACCCCAGCATACCCTCACCCCCACATATGCCGGCAAAGTAATTAGTTTTCATAACTGGATTATCGAAGGGTATAGTTCGTGCAACCAGACTCTCGTCCAAATCAGGTGTTTCCAGTCTTAGCAGTCTCCTCGATTTTTAGCTCCAAAGAAGCTACAGAAGATCGTGCGCCGATGATAAGTCTACAAATCGACTTGTTCCCAAGATCCTGGGTTTGAAACTAGATTTACTTGATTTCGAAAGCTAAGCTTATTGAGACGACCCTTGGGAGATCTGTAACCAATCGACGGATGCACCATTTTTCATGTTTCTAGCATGGCGAAGATTGTGCATACCGATGAAAGAGAAATGGTGGTTGAATTGGGGCTTAATATTAGGGGGGTGTATTGGGCTACTAAGACTTTATTGCCATTGGTTTTGAAGACTAAAGGATGCGATAAGATGATTATGGGTTTGTTAAGTGCAGGAGCTTTTTTATTGGGTGATAGGCCGAGTGGGTGTCAGTCAACGAAATCTAAACTTCTGATGTCGGCGGAGTTTTGTGCGTGGAGTAGTGGGATCGAGGCCGTGAGTTGTTGCATTATTATGCTTCTTTTCGAGAGGACATGAGTCTTGAGGTGGTATGATGATGACTGTTTCTGTGGTTCTGGCATATAGTGTGTGTCCTGGATTTGTATTGACTGATCTGGCGAGAAATGTGTCAAAATACGCCAATCTGCGTAAGGATACATATTTCTGCTGCCACAGCCTACTTGCTTAATCTATTTTTGTTACCTTCATACGGATTGACTTTGCTGGCGATGGCACACACGCTTTCCGTTTGTCGGTTAACTATCCTTTATGTAAGACGGATTTGAATAGTTGACGGTCACACCTTAGACTGACTCACGAAGAATTGATTAGAATGGATGTACCAGTGAAACTTGACTGTTTTCTTGATATGAAAACATCACGATTTGATGATTTTATTTTATGTGATTGTATAGATCTTCCTCTACCTTTCATTGTAAATATCAAATTATTCTCACACCAAGTAGAAGGTGGCTCAAGTGACCAAAGTGGCAGTTTAGGGTTGTGGTCGTTCCTTCCTGTTATACACCCATTTCCCCTTGGTACCAATGAGATAAAAAGTAATGGAAAGAACCTACAGCTATGACTTATATATGATAAGGCCTTGCCAAAAATCTCTTCTTTGGTTTCCTCACCATTACAATACATCAGCACGAGAACACAATCCTCTTATACACCGATTACTTTACTTGTTTGTTCAACCATTGCTACATTTTGCTTTGCTTCACTTTGATATCATCTTAAGCTTACCATCTTTCACCTTAAACACTACTATATGCACTGGGTAACGGTTCCAGACATGTGCTGTAAGTTCTACCATCCAAGTCACCGTCTCACACCATTGTCTCCAGGAAGTCTACAGACTTAGCTCATTTCTCAAATAGTAATTCCAACAATCACGCAATCCACTGGAGAGTTGACTCCGCCTCCGCCCTATCCAGAGGCAAAGATGACTCTACTTGCGGCCGATTCAGAGACAATGAAACTTGTAAGTTCTTCCCTCGTCGTTTGAGAGATTCCATCATATCAACATCTTCAATGTCCAATACAAGTTCGAACAATGAAGAGCCTCTTCTTTTGATCATTGGAGAGTCCAATCATCCCAATCCTTCAAGTCGTTACTCTCAATGGCTAGAATACATTTAAATAATGAAACCTTCAATTTACTAACGCCCCCAACAGAACTATGCCTTCCTCAACCTTTCCCAGCACTGCGAGACCAAACTTGCCCCCTTCTACCGCTGGTTTGTCCTCCACAGCATCCACAAGCGGTCCTTCAAAAACAATGCTTTCATCAGGGATATCCCAAACATCCCCTCCGGTCCCGGTGCTTGGAAAATCGAGCGCATCCTCTTAACAATCTGTGACTCGACTCATATTACCGACAAGGAAAGAAAGATCCTCTGTAACTTTCTCGAAGAATATCGTCAGCAAATTGAATACAATGATGGGGACCAGGCTTCTTCAATTGGTCCCGAGAATGTTGCTACGTGGGGACCGGTCAAGCGGATGTTTGATATGAATGATTCGAAGCATATTGCTGGAGCGCTTGGCCAACTCACAGATGATTATTATAATCAGGCCTGTGAAGCTTCGTCTCTTCACCGTGATGATCGGACTGGTGAAGCTTCATCTGTCCGTCATGATGATTTAATTTATTCAACGCCATCTCCCCGTCGTATTGGAGAGGAGTACCAATGGGCTAGTAAGCTTGAGAAATCATGGTTGCATAAATCTCATGAGATGCATAAATATGCGCAACGAAAGGTAAACGTCGAAGAACGTGGCAAAAAGAGAGTCGTTTCTGCTTCGGCTGCTCGGTCAAGCAGTCCTACTAAGAAGAACAAGGTAGACATTGAAAACGTGGATATCACAGACTACGGTAGGTGTTTTCTCTCTAAACTCTTGCGCTTCTGATACTAATACATTTTACAGATTCTGCAGTGGAGATGGAATGTTAAAATGATTAGCTCATTAGAGATGCTTTCATACTTCGGGTCCTGGATGGAGAGTTGGGAGTGGTTTATGGAAATGAATCATATCATTAGAAGAACCATTCATTAAGTAGTAATGCACTAGGTATTATCAGAGGTTCATAGATAATGAACATTAATCAGAACCCATGTTTTCATCTCACCACTTTGCTGTCAATACTGTTTGGCCCTTTTTATGAGACTTCTCAACTAATGTCAGCCGAAATATCCAAAATGGACTCACTACTTTTTGTGTTTAAATTTACCAAGGCCTGGGGGGTGAATGCGTCATATCATTGTTCGACAGGACGTCCATACCAGTCCTTCATCCCTACGCTCGATGACCCGCTCCCAAGTCATGTTACTGTCACGACAGTAATACACACAGCCTCAAACATAATATTCTTTTAGCTGCAAATTCCAATTCGACATCGTCATGGAGACTGCATTCGCATATCAATGGTGTAGTAGCTGCATCGGATGACCTTCGAGCGTTCAAACGTTCAAACGTTCAAACCCACCCCACCCACGTACATGAAAGATACGCCAAAAAAATGGTTATTTATTAGAATGAGCACCATCATCAATTATGCTAATTAACGTTTCTTCTATATTAGGATATTGGCATCAAAAAATGTTGGATGATGCATCTCATCTACTAGTAGACTTCGTAAGTTCGTCATCAGTGGGTATCTAATCTCCAAATCGCTTGCTTGTATATAACCAATGACCAATTATAAAAACGCCCTTGACCATCCATATGCAAGTAACTATCACCACCACCATCCATTCCCATTACCATCTTCAATTATCAGTAAC
>NGKG01000025.1:168957-196863 GCA_002162505.1 Myriosclerotinia scirpicola | reverse complement strand
CGCATCCAAGCACTATAAAATACTTCTCCGCTTCGTACTCAACATACTATAACTACTCGAGGTCCTCGATTTCATCCCCATGCTCATCGCCGGCGACTTTCGATTCTTCAATTCGAAGCTCGACGGTTCAAATACACTACTCCCACTCCCACTCCCCTCCTTCAAATAAAAGTGACTTGAGTCTTCCTCGTGTTCTACGTGAAAATCCACATTCAACTGTTCACCCTGCGGACCGGCCCCACAACTTCCTCCCAATCGATGGGAGGGTGGGCTATTAACCGCCAGCGCAAAGAGATTTTGGGTTTCGGTGAAATCGGTCACGAGACCTCGCTTGCGGATGAAGTAGCCGAGACAGAGGAGGTTGGTGAGGAAGACGAGGATGAGGACGACGTAGAACATGTTTTGCCAGCGGACGGCGGGGCCCGAGGTGTAGGATTGACTGGAGATGGATGCATTGAATGGTTCGTAGACGGCGGGACTTAGCATTTCGTCTGTTGTACCTGGATATCCAAAATAATGTCTGAAGGTGGCGCCTTGAGCGCTGATGAGCAGTGTGCAACCGGCTAACGAAGCAAGGGCTTCTGCGAGACTGGGCAATGTGGTGTTCAGGCTAGGAGCTGTCGATACGAACTGTGTTAACATTCGAGATATTGAAGCATTGTCGTTTGATACTCCGGTATTGAGAGACAACGTGTAAGCCCATTCTGAAACAATATCTCGAAAATTCCTTTGGAGAGTTTCAGGATGAGGGTCAACGGATTTGGAGTACGCTATTTCATTATTGGGATCTTCGCAAGTGTTCTCAAGAGCCCCGCCTGATCCAGCAGCTGAATATGTCGTGCTGCAGTCAACAGCAAGATAGGAGCCTAGAAGATGACTATTAGTATTGAAGATATCAAGATTTCAAAGCGCTCATAAAATTGACCAAAGTTATTTGCTTCCAATGCTTGGCTTGCTTTGAATCACTAAATGAATCAAGAGGGAATCAGAGGAACTACAGTGACCAGAAAAGGAGTACTCACTCAACTCGCAGACAGTATAGTCAGTTGTGGCATTTGATTTTACAAGTATGTATATATATGGGCTCATGTATACCGAAACGTTGAGAATAGTATTGTAGTCAATAGGAAACTGCAGGGAGTCAGCGAAGCCACATATAAATTGTGTACAACCTAATAAGACTTACCATCGGGAATACTGGAGGCTGTTTACCACCAACGCCCCAACCAAAAACATCGTCGGCCGCAGTACTATTAAGGTATTCCTTACCCGGCTCCAATACAGCTTCCGATGTATAACCAGCCCAAGGCACCTTTTGGTTGGGAACACTGTTAGACTGATTTGTGATCGCATTAGGCCAATCGACGTATATAAGTGGCGATAGTTCCGTTTTGTTCATGTTGACACATAAAACATTGATAGTGGGGCTCACTACCGATGCTCTTACAATGTATTCTCCTACGCCCTCAAGGTCAGAAGGCTGCAATATGCCATTAATCTCATTGGTGGCAGCCGAGATGACACCGCTATGAGGCATAGCGAGCGTAACGTTGTTCACAACACGATTGTACTTTTCGTAACTAGCAGCCATATCGCTAGTATTGGTACGAATCCATGAAGCTTTAACAGTGGTGTTATCGTAAAGCATGGCCGTCACATTTGGACGTTTCGCCAGCTCAGAGGAGTTCCCCTTGCCTCCAGCAGCAGCAATATCGGCCCAAGTTCGAACGAATCCAAGAAAATTATGATAAGCTAGAGAGTTAGCATCTTTGAGAAAAGCACTACTGGGGATTTGACACACCTTCTCCGGCATGATCAACATCCACGCAAGTAGAAGCGGAATTTTCTGAATCCATAGCCGTTGAAACGGGAGTGTGACATTTTTTTCTGACATAATAAACGTTGCCATAATTTGTCTCGACCAGCCCTTTCATTACCACACGTTCCCACTTTCCAGATTGAAGTCTAGGGTTAACAATGGCATCTGACGCCGTGGTATAGAACATGGCTACAAAGGCTGCGATCAACGTGATTACTCCCAGGATTGACCATGCGGCCTTTCGCAAAATCTTGGGGTTTGTGATCATGAATCCTGGTTGGATGACCTAAAAGCAACGTATTTAATATGAGATAAGTTTACCGCAACAAAAGAATCTCACTGAAAAAATCCATATATAGGTAGAAAGAGAAAAGTAAACGTACCCAAGTTCGCATCGTCAACTCAGCAACAGTGACACCATCAGAGGACCTAATAAGAGACCTCCGACTCAAAACTTGGCCTAGAAAACTGACAAATATAGTGACGAATGATAGCTCGATAGTTTTTGCAAAACCAGCAAACAAAATCGAGGCAGTTTGTGGCGTCAACGAACCATTGGTTTTAATATGCTCGCCGTATCGTGGTCGGAGAACAGCAATAAAAAACCAAATACCGGAGAAGATGGTTGAGTATATACACAGGCAAAGAATGGATACTGACGTCCAGCTTCTCACATGCGAATGAATATCATTGTTCGCTGCGCATCCACAACCAATGTGTTTGGGTTTGGGGCCTGAATCACGGATGCTGTTCAATCTCGAGAGGGTTGGGCTGTCAAAAGCCATATCCAGACTGTCTGTGAAAGCCGAAATCTTTCCTCTAGAAATATCTTCCTCATCTGGAGAATCATTGCTCGTATGCCTTTGATCCAATCCTAAAAAGCTACCCCCACCACCGTATGTATTATATTCCGTCCAGGTTGGGGACAGTAAAGGATTTTGTGAAGTCGCAGGGGAAGTCATCATCGATCCAGAACCAATTGGCGGGCTGTTAAATCTGCTCGAGGGACTGGGTGTACTTGTAGATTTGCGACTGTCATTAGTGGGCATTCGAGATATTCCAAGCCCTTGAGACATATTCGCTGATTCAGAGTGATCACCCTCAACTATTGAAGGTGTTTTGGAATAAGAAGCACTTCCTGGAGTGGTTTCGAGATTTGGAGAAAACTGAACAGAGCCTTGTGAATCGAGTCTGCGATAGCCGTGTCTCTGATGGGTCAATTTCGGTGGACTTGTCGATATTGAAGAAGATGCAATTGCAGTTCTTGTATCCGAAAGGTCAATTTCCCTTACTTTCAATATCCCTTTTCGCTCTGCTGCATTCACACTCATGTTGAGAGAATGTAGAGATTGACGTTAGTGAATCAGAATTCCTCTTTTTCTTTTTTTTTCCTTCTTCGCCCACAATAATATACGTAACTATCTTGACGGATATTTGCGTATCGTATCAGTGGTGTAACAAAAGATGGACAGACAATGGCATATCAAGCATATGGAAGAATATGAGACGATAATCCCACCACGATAACTTGTGAGAGGAAAAGAAAACCTACCTCCAGGACTATCTTCGACAGTCCGACTGACTACCTTACCTCGAATCAACCAACACATGTGGGTCTGAGAATCTCACGAATCACTCTGTCCACTCCGTAAAAAAGTCTTCGTTATAAAGCGACATGGAGATTGCTGTTTTCGACAACGATAACCCGGATTGTTGGTTGAAGAGGCCGAGGGATTGGTTGAAGAGCGGGAAGGGTTTGAATTTCCAACTTTAGAAGTTAGAACAAAATAATTCGGTACCGGGATTACAGTTTGTTCCCTGCGCCTTTCAGCCTCTCATGATGATCTCATCAGCCGATCCCCTTTGGCATAGCTTCTGTCAAACTTTTGTGGGTGACATCAATCATCAATTTAATTCGATGCATCTCCAACACAGCCTCTGGATTCTGCATTCAATATCTTCATAAGGCTGAGACAAATATCAAAGCTTATTTGGTCGTTGCTCATTCGAGAGTTGTATATATCTATTAAGTTGACTTGGAATTGAAGACCAACCATTATCGCTCATCCAAAGTCAGATGTCAAAAGAGCTCATTAGTCATCCCATCTTTCGGTTCAAGTGGTCGCCGACTACCGTATTTAATATTCTAGGTTTGCATCGGGATTGCTGAGTTGTTACTCCCGAAATGCAAATAGCCGCCGCTGTGCTGAGCGAACTGGGGTAGCTGCATGCCCCCGTTTTATTTCATCTGGAGATCGTTGAGTGGCCCTGGACCCTTTTTCCTCGTAATTGTTGTTAGCCCTTAGAAGTTTTCGTGAGCTAGAGTGACACAGTTGTCAGCAAGACATCGAGTGGATTCTAGACGGGACAAGAGTTAAGTGACAACGAGTAGTAGCCGCCTTGCAGCATTTCTTGATGTCAAAGCTCACGTCATAAGTAAAACAAGCACAAGTGACAACATTATTGGGGATTGTACTTTGTAAAATATATTAAATGGAAGTTGGTATTAGTAAGAATTTTAAGCCTAGAACTCCCGAAAGCCCTCAGCTGATAATCACAATTAGCTGTCTAGCCATATAATTCAATTTCTTTCCCATCCTCGGCCTCTTCCAAAGAGTGCCCCCGTAATTCACATATACTCCGTATGGTTCTATCCATAATACCATCCATTACCTAAGTTTTCCCATTGATTATTCAACCCTTTCATAAACATATAACCATCCAATATTTTCCTTCCTTCATTTCTAATACGATTAAATCCAGCCTTCCAATTTAGGCTTCGTCTTTCGACCCCAACTGCGAGTTTTCTTCCAGAAAACTTCTTGCTCGCGAGCTTGTTCCTTACGTCCAGCATTAGAGGATATACTCGCCAGCCAATTAGATACCAAAGTTCTCGGTGTGCGAGATTCCGGCTCAAATGATGCACCCTTTTCTCTCTCTTGATCTCGATGGATTGGCGCCATTATAGGCGGGCTTCTTCTTCGAGGTGGTACAATAGGCAAGGTAGGAGAAGGTTTTGGTGATTCTGCGCTAATTTGGCGGGGTCGACCTGCGTGTTCCCGTTTGGTGTGACTTTTTGAATGCATGGCTTTGTAATTGGCCAATTCACTGCCGTCAAAGTTCCTATTCCTCGATTTGGCATTTTTTCTAGGAGCTTGGCTAGCAGAAGAGAATATCGACGGCGATTCTAAACTACCCAAGGTACCCATAGCACAATCTTGTTGAAGCCGAAATTTCCAATCTTTTTCCAGCGGCTTTGGTGGCTGATCAAACATTGGGCTATGAGGATCTTGACTCGACAAGGTTTCACACCTGCTCAATCTCTCCTCGCCTGTCTCATCAAATTCAGTATCAGTTTCAATATCCGTGATTTCAGAGTCGTCGAAATCAAAAACTGGACTAGGCGTTCTTGATATCGTTCTGCTTATTGCTGAGGCTGGCTCCAGCAGATTCTTCTTGCTCCGGGTACTTTTGAGACTTTTAGTTTCGTTAGGTGGTGACCTCGTCTGCTGCCTATTGGTTGATGGTGATTGCTGTGGTTCAGCAAGCCTTCGTCGATCATCGGTTGGTGGGTTTCCAGTTTGCCCACACTCAAGAGACATCTTGGTTTGATTCATATCTGGCAGCGGCGGTCTCGTCAGTTTTCGACCTGGCATTGGCCGTGGAGCCACAAGATACGCCTCGAGCGGGTTATCAGCCACACGGCGGCGCCTTTCTCCGAAATCAAGTGTCTTCTCACATCGAGCAACTTCCCCGGCAAGTTTAACGCGAGCTTCTCGCACACTCTTTTCAACTACTTCTCGAGAAGGAAGAGTACTGATATCAGGTTCCACGATCGATGGCCAAGCTTTGGGAGTTTTCGGCGAAGGAAGACCAATTTTTGAAGATTTCTTTTTATTCGCATTCAGAGATGTCGATGCAGCTGGGTTTTTCTCTGCAAATGTTCGTGGTCCCAGATATTTCGCCCTACGAAGAAAATCCATCAGTATTAAACCATAATGGGCAGATGATGGTCCAAACCCAAGAATCACAAAGAGACTTCACATACGTCTGGAAAAACTCCATTACCTCCAAATCCGCACCATCCCCATCCAAATAAGAAGCCGGACTCAACAACACCGTAACTCCAGGAGAAATAGGACTATCCCCCGATCTCCAATTCCCCGGTGGCTTTTCAAGAAAGAAATTTCTCGGCGATGAGGACTCAACTGCAGAATGTGGATCTGGGATTCGGACTGAGAAAGTAATATTTTCGTTTTCGTCCTCCCCGTCCAACAACAACTCTGGTGTTAAGATAAGTTCATCCGGGGATGAATATGGAAATGAAAGTTCATGAGGATTTTTGATGTATATATCATCTGGTCTTCTGCGTTGAAAATAACCCTGGCTTCGTGAGCGCCGCAGATGTCTTTTATCAGCCATGATTTAATGTTTATATAGGTGCTGGATGATAGTTGTGAAGGTGGTGTTTGTGTATGGATGCTCAATAGCTGAGGAATTCCTAGAACCGCAAAATGGAAATACTAATGGGTAGGTAAATCGAAACGATGAATTAATCATTCAACACAAGGAAATAGTGCCCGCACTGTATAGGTAAACGTTATCAATTGAAAGAAAGACGAAAATCCAAAATATTAAATAAATAAAAGGTAGAAGCACAGAGGAACGAACGAAAAGTACATGTATATACGATACGGATGAAGAAACATCTCACTCAAAGTGCGAGCACAACAGTATAAATATCGTCGAACATAGCATAATGTATGATGTAGTGTGAACCGGGATTCCGCGGCGCCGCAAACCCATCTCCAATCCCAATTACCAAATCGAGTATCCAAATCTCTACCCAATTCCCCAAGAAATACTATATACACATCTACATTGGCCCTTCGAAGATCCGTCCGTGTATACCCGCCCACACTATCAATCTTTAGCGTCTCGAAAATGAATGAGGGCTGCTAATTATTGTTTCACGGTATTGATTCTGAGCCTATGATGCGGGGGGTATGGGCGGTTGGGCGCGTAAAAAAATATTGGGAAGGCGCTGTGATTGGTTGGTGGCAGGGGGGTGTTTCTTGGGTGTTATTCATACTAGGTAGCGGAAGTACAATATCTATGTAGCGGTATGTATTAAAATTATTGAGTCGCCAGGTTGCGTCGCGGTAACTTTTATGTATGTTTTTATCTAGTTTGGATGAAGCACGGAGTAGAATGGATAGAGATTGGGTTTTGAAGATATACCTATGTATTCACGGGTTTCTCGAACGAGCAATAGGGATGGTGAGTATAAACGATACCACTATTTTTTCGATATAAAACCCTCTGAGAGTGATATGTGGTGAGTGTCATTGCATGGTATTGAGACGTGTGTCGATAATTACTTTTCGTGTCGAGAAATTCACATCACATTTTCCATTGGAACATTTCAGTGAGGGGTAATTGTGACTCTGGGCTTCGACGGTGCATTACCATTTCCTATTTTGTCGTCCTCGAGTTTCTTCCCCCTCAAGTTTTCCGGTTGTACAGCTTTATTACTCGCCTGATATACCTGAATCGACTGTTGATTCTGTGTCCATGGAATTCCACTGCATTTTTGACCGTCACATCCCACCTCGCACGGCATGCCGTAGGATGAAGTTTGGGAGACCTACAAAAAGCCTTGGTGAATTGATTCGGTGGTAGTGACCTCACTAACCATTCGTGATATCTTGCATTAGTCTCTACTAACAAATTCGCCTTCATGTTGATAGGAGTAGAAAGGTAAACTGCCCGACATGGACACAGGTCATTTTCTGTCCACCAGTCTGTGAATTTACCATGAATGAATTCAAAAGATTGAAAGAAAACAGGATGCGATCTTTGCCCTCTTCCGGCAGCTAGAGAAGAATTTGGAACCCGCTAAACCATCCCAAAAGCGTACCCTCTCTAGCACTGAACATTGGAAAACTGAAATATGAAGCAATGTGTCCATGTGTTCGACAGCCAGCCCGTAAAATTTGGTTGATCTGCAGCTCATCGATCGAAAAGTAACGTGCGACCTGTAAATTACTCAAATATATGCCCCTGTGGAGAAGGCAAGAGAGGTAGTTTCGCCGCGTGCATCCTCATATAGCTAAAATCTTTCGACATAACCTTTGCATACGCCTAAATAAGTATGCATGTGTATCATTCGAGATGGATGAAGTTTGTTGCATCAACTATGCCCATTCGTGTGAGCGAGCGTGCATCATTTCAGAGCATCATCTGCGAGCTTCGGCGGGAAAGACAGCCAAGGAGAGATATCTGCTTATTGAAAGCTTTTTAGCCAAAGCGCCCCCGTAGGCCGCATGAATGAAGCCCCGAGTAGCAAGATATCAATAAAGGATGTATTTTGATTTCTGATCGTTTTGTGGTAAAACTGCGCGAGGCGTGAAAGCCCTGACTGGTAGTTACTTAACTCATGCACGCACTTGCAGAATTGGAACGTTCCCTCAATGACGACCAGAGAATTTGAGCTCAAGACGCAGCGTGAAAGCATAACCGTATGGTCCATATCAAGAAAACTTCCCGTAGAGTGAAAAGATTTGGGTTAAACGGACCTGCTGAACGAAAAGCCAACCCAAGAACAATTGGAGGAAATATCTCCCAAAAGCTGAATACCACATATTCCCCCACCCGTTCGACCAACTTTGGCCAGAAATCGAGTTGGCACAGCCTTAAGAAAAGGACTGGTAAAATTTTCCATCCGGTGCTGACAAATTTATATCAAATGGAGCAAGCCCGGTAAAGATCTTGATGTACCATCCAGATACACCGGTCAACGTGATAGATGTTCGCGAAGACACACTGCAATTTCGGCCCAACACAAGAGTTAGTGAGATTCCGGATTTCGTCGCTTTGTAAGTAAAATGTGTCGCTTCGCGTATGGTCAATCGTTGGTGATACTGTGACAAAGGCCAACAGTCGTGTTCTGACATGCTCACTTGCACAGTTATCTAGAATCGGACAGTTCGGTCGAGCGATGTTCACCCTCGAAGCTCGCACAATGTAAGAGCACTGGCAAATGGGTAGGTGGTATTAACCAGCAGAAGAAAGCATCGTAATGGCCGGATTATCAGAAGAGGTAGTATGGTTATGCGTTGTGCGACTCCTTGATGTGCTGCGCTCAGCAATTGAAAGGTTGTAGTCATCAGCCACTGCATAACACAAACATTGGAGGGAATGTGTGATTTCATGTTGCAGAAGATACAAAAAGTACGGAGTAAGGATGTGCTCAATTGTCTTGATGGCCAGGGTCATTTTTAGCGTCTTTTCCCCACAATTGGTGGTCGGCTCTGCGTCTACAACGTTTTTTTGCTCTATGACGTGACAACCTTCCCAATAGAGTATATCAAGCATTCTTGGGAGACCCAGATATTTATTCTACCTTCATGTAAGCAAAATTTGGCTGAATGGCCAGATTTCATGCCACAGTATTGTAAATCTTCGATCAATTGCTCAAAGGGCGAGAATTCCTGAGCTGAAGCCGGAGAGAGAAACGATACTTCGTAAAGAACTGGGTTTTAGCTGCAGCCGTCGTTTCATTCAATGATATTTGCTCTTTCACAAGCATGATATGTCACGGTGGCTATGTGATTCAGGCTACTTACTGAATTGAATTCTATGGAATCAATTGACATCAATGCCATTGATCTCTCGCATTGATGTTCACTTCTTACTTATTGCTTAACATCGTCCTTTCGTATCATCGCCCTTTTCTTCTTGTGTCTTGTCATACTTGTTGATGAAAAGTCTCATATCCTCGTACGCTCGGCATATCAAATTAGTGTTTGCTATGCATTGTGCGAACAAATTCGACTCAAGCATTACGATGCTTTCCACAACGATGAGCTGAATCCCAGAACTTTATATGGACTCAGTACAATCTGTTTCGATCGTCAAATTGCTCAACCGGCTCGCTTAACTCCCTATTACAATTTTTTTTCGAAGATATACTTTTGAGTTGATGAATCGATGCCGCTCACATCTCCAAATACCGAGTTTCATCTCACCATAGGCGCAATAGGTACTTGCGTTGAATACACTGCAAATTTGTAGTCAAGGCTTTTTATGGGACAAAACGGCTCTCGACGGGACATTCTATGCTAGAAACCTTACTATATCTCACTAGATTCGAAATAAGTTCCTACTTTTCTATCCTAAGATCTCCATGAATTAGAGTCGGCTTCACAAGAAGGCCTTCTGATTTGAGCCGCCCAAGAATTTTGTGAAGAACTTGCAAGATTGGAGCAAGATCTGCTTGGCTCCGGTCCCTCATTGCACATTTACATGAGCTCATGCAAGAAAAAAATAGGTCTCGGTTGTTGATTCGAACTTGTCCAGGCATAAGGCTTAGGAATGAATGATGAAAATGTCTTGTAAAGTTCGGTCATGGCATGAAATTCACCTTCCAGCATCATTCTCCCCGTACCTTTCGTAGCCTAATGTTCTCTACACATCATTAAATACTGGATAACCCTTTTAAGTGAAATCCGAAGATGCATATCGAGCTCATCGATCTCACGATTACTCCCTAAATAATTGTATCAGGTCTTGCGCCTGCAATTATTGGAGATTTAGCGGATATAATAGGGAGGAGATGGGTGTATGTTCTTAGCTTCGGTATTCATTGTGTAAGTGATATAGGATTAGCTGTGCAGAAGAGCTGGCTGGCGCTGTTTCTACTGAGGATGTATGAGAGGTTCGGGTAAGTTAATCGAGTTTCTAGTTTTTGGGTAGCCTGGAAAAGACGTATGAATGTTCTTCAAGCATGGTGGCCAAGCGGACTTGAATTAATAGTAGAAAGTGATCACGAGGCACAAATGACTATGCTAGATGTATCAAATTCCAATTTTAGAACAAAAAAGACCCCCGAGATTGCCGCTCTGCAGCGCAAGAAATTCCCATTGACTGACCCTAAATTAAACCGACAAGTAGCATCGTCTCAGATATAATCTCTCATAATTCTTTTAAGTGACTGATTATCTTGTCGCGCAAAGTTTCAAAGTTTACAATTCCGCCCTTTTGGTTTCTTGATAACTAAGGCAAACGAGTAAACAAGCTTCTATATTTCCATCTACAAGTCTATATAATTGGGCCCGCAACTTCAAAATGATATTGATTCATCATCCATCAATCATACCCAAACACCCAGGTATTACTTTACCATCACTTCTCACACTTCCACACGATCCGACTCCGACCCCAACCCCGCCTTTTCAATCACTCTAACACTTCCTAGCTCGGCTTTTCTAGAAAGTTGCGGGAAGCACCATCCAGGATGAAATATCGCAAGTGACGATACAGCAATGACAATCATGCTAACTATGTCAGTTTCCATGATTTGACACCAAAATATATGAGAGTGACTTACAATCCTTCCATAGCAATAAATCCCGCCTCATCACGCATAATCGGGTTCGCCCAACCGCCCACCATCTCCGCAATTCTGTACACACATCTTGCAAATATGGTGATAAATGCTATCGTAACCCCGATACAGAATAATTTGAATGGTCTCTTCGCGGCCAATATTCTCGCGTCTTCAGGAACTCGATCCCAGGACTTCCTCGTTCGGAGAACATAGTCGATGACCAAGGTGGCGAAAACAAGTAGAGTGAAGACCTGCCACACGATACCAGTGATCATAAGGTTTGTACCCAGATCTCTTGTCTTTTGATTATCTCCAGCACTGGCAGCGATGCCTCCTCCGATGGCTTGTAGTAATAAGGATAATACATCAAAGGCAATGAATACCCACGTATAAAACCTAGCTGGAACTCTAGATTTCTCGGTACCAAATGTCTGCACGATATGTTGAAGCGTGACATATACCGAAGCCACGATAAAACTAGGCGAGAAAATAAGACATGAGATTTGAATCTCAAACCCAATGTCTGACCAAGGGTTATTGTGCAGGAGAATTCGGCCCAAATATCCGATTACTTCGCCGATACAGCCTATTGTTATAGCAATGCCGAAGAAATAGGTTTTGTAACGGATGCCATTGACTAAGTGGAAGATAGCTGCTAGGACGAAGAAGGCGAGGAAAAAGGCGTTGAAGCCGAGGGATGGGGTGTAGCCGTAGACGGTGGCTTCGACGGGGCATTCATCGGATATAGATGTACAGATTAGTGAGTCGGGCATTATGAGCTCGATAGGAAACGACGTGCTAGAAATAGAATACGAGTTAAAAAATCGCAAACAGTAGAGTAGGTGTTTGGTATGATAATTATTCGATATACTGTCGTAGATGAATGAATGAGAAAGCTCACTTGAACAAATCTCCTCATAGGTAGAACTCAAACCGATATAAGAAGACAGCAGCGTAATGTGCACGTATGCTCAGCCTCACCCACCCTCATTCTTCGGACGTTACTATCAACATGGGCTCTATAATCGGGCCAAATATTGTCCCGAATGTTGTCGACTCGATTAAGCCTCCATAAAAACGTGTCTGTCAGATCGACTAGACCGTATCTTTTCGTTTACGGATTCGGGCTGAAAATAGTCTAACGGCCGTAAAGGAAGGATGAAAATTAGGCGAATGCGGATGCGATGTTGTCTACCCATCAACCAATCAAAATTCGCTAACCGCGTCTCATCTGTTGCATCCACTAATCAGAAGCTGACTCAACGCAAAGGGATTTTCATGACGTGTAAGGGGCTATACAAGGTTCCCCAATTGATGTCAATGATGCGCCGTCCATATACATGTCTCCCAAGATTCAAACCCTTGGCGGTAAGATCTTGATGTCAAAATTGATCATCATCAGGACTTGTGTTCCAGATCCTGAATCATTATGCAATTAAGTATCAAGAAAGACCGTATGCTTTTATACCACAAATGCCCAGCGTCTGCTTGGCAATGATAGAAGGCTGTAGTATACTCAAAAGCCACTGCTAGTGCGCTTTTTTGTTTTATGTTCGATTCAAATATCCAATAGACAGACGCGAATGTTTACGCAGAAAACGTGTGGAAGGTTCAATAATGGAGGAATCCTTATGAATTGATATTTCCTAAGAGTTTTTATCTCATTTGTCGAAAACAGAACGCTCAGAGCTCAGAGCTTCTTTAGCAGCTCTCTTAGGCTCGTTAAGTTCGGGATAAGCTCTACATAATTCATCCATGAAAGCTTCATCTCCTTTATCTGGAAGTTCGGATGTAACACTGTAATCCGACGGAGTATGTAGAACTATACTGGGGACACTTTCCACAGCAGAAGAATTCGCGCCTTTCGCTACGCTCGATTTTGGACCCACGATAATGCTAAGGAGCTCTCCAATTGATGTACTAGAAGTTGGATGTTCATGCAATGCCGAGCTCACAGTTATCCCATGTGACGTATGTATATCGTATCTTTAACAGAAGATAATTCCTTTCCATCAATAACTGGACGAGTTTCTAGTCCGTCTGGATCAAAAACGACAATAGGGGGAGTCTTATCAATTGTCAATCTGCGAAACATCTCGGCGCGTCGTGCTCTTCTCACAAATTCTTGAAGTATGGGGTCCTGAGCTGGCTCAAGATCTGGCGTTGATTTTACACGTTTATCCTCGAGAATGTGGTTCCAGCCATCCATTGATGGGCACACCCTCCAGCCTGAAGAATCCCAAAGCCCATGCCCATCTTCTCGCGTGCTTATCTCATGCCCATCTTCTAGTACGCTTATCTGCCAGTCCCAGATATCTATCCCACGTTGTCTCTCCGAATAAATTTCCAACGAAGTCGGTTGTAGATCCACTGCATCTCGACCGAGGCTGTGAAAGGTGTTTTCTGATTCTCGTTCATTCGTGTCCGCATCGTCTAGATCATCGCGTTCCGGTAATGACAAGAGAGCGATAGCTTCCATATGTGCCGCTATATGATCGCAAAGCTTTCTGGATGCTGGCGTCGAAGTTTGAGCTACCTCTAAATTGTTTGGTCCTGAACCATGCTCCGATTTTTTTAAGTAAAATGGACAGAGTGGACATGCCCCCGCCTTAAATATTCCGTCGTCATCCCCATTTAAAGCGAGTGCGAGAGAGGCAAAAAGGTCTGGAATAGGCTGTGTCCCTTTCTGGACAATCGTGGAGAGCTGAGACTCGTTGAAAGCATTTTCATGCTCTTGGCGCACGTGCTGTTTGAATTCTTCCTCGGAGTGATAAACAGTCGTTTCGTGGCCAGCCACTTGACAGCACCACACCATGGCATGTTGCCATTGCATGTGATTGAACCAGTCATATACGGTTGCAAAGCACTCTGTAGACTTGGCACACTCATCAAACAGACATACATACGGTTCTAGATCCCGAAGTATATGTCGCCTGCGAGTAGTTAGATTTGATCTTACATAGTTCTGGATTTTCAGGCTACTTACTTCCAACGATCTTGGACCATATCTTCCTTATCAATAATACGAAAGCAGTAAGGACAAACTGTTTCGTTGGATTCGCCTTCTGATTTGGAAGGTGGAGCGGGAATATCAAGTTGTTCTCTCCGCGCAATTACTGAATACTTTATCGTACTCAGAGAACCTCTCGCCGAGCCTGCTTGACGTCTTAGAATTGATGCAGCTCCACGCTGAGCTCCAAGTGGTCGTACCACTGCGTCATTGGGCAAAAGTGGAACAACCAAGTCAGACGCAAATGGATGCTCAATGCCCTGTCTTAGCTTTTCTTTGTGGCGCTCTCGATATTCTAGCTTCTTTCTTCTAAATATTGAAGCATCAACCAGTCTGTCCAGTAGAGCCGGTGGGGCATCAGGAAGCCTGAATTGTATCTGCCAGCGCACAGATGTATGGAACTCTGTAGGTTCTTCCGATTCTTCTTCTTTTGCTATAAGGTATGCCACTTTCACGTTTTCATTCGATGAACTACGTTTTTTGATTATGGTTGAAAGCCTGTAGAGTCGAGTAATGATATCTTTGATCGTACTGAACGCGTTGGTGACTACATCGATTTTCTGAGGACTGGGTGATTCATCAAGTTCGGAATCCGCATCTGAATCTTTGTCCAAGCTAATGGCCATCGAACCGTCTGAAGATGTACTTGAGCTATCATCTCCTTTAGGATCCTCTTCCTCCTCTCATATCACGCGCCGGTCCATTGCTTATTTCGTACTTTGTCTAAGCCGGCCAAGCATTTGAATCAAGACTTCTTTGACATCTGCATCATCACGAAGTTGGTAATCGGCAGATGCTCGACCTGGAGCGAAGACTCCAAGGTCGCCTGTCCAAATCTTGAATCTTCCCAGTTCATCTTCTAATTCTGATCGTAAATGCGGCTCGAGCTGTTTGGCCCTTCCACGTATAAATACCGTTGCCACATTTCTAGCAATTTCAGCGATCGAACCTCCAGATTTTTGCCGCGACTCCGAACGTAACGACATTACTACTTGTCTTTCTGGTGATATTAAAAATATATAATGAGTTCTTGAGACTCGTAATATTTCAAGATATGTTGAAGAAAATAAGTGATGTTGCCGCTTCGGTTTGCTGTACGACGTCGGGAACTGCAGCTATGCCTGTACAGATTTACCAATGATATTGGCTTCTATTCCCTGCATCTTACGACATCTTTTGCCACAATAAGGACGAGTTCGAGGCTGGTTACTCAAGAGAATCATTTCTGTTGTGGAAGCGGAACTATGCCTCACGATAATCATTGTGATCTCAGAAGGAAAGAAAAGGCTGTTCAAATATACAGCGAAGATCTCTTTTACGATTCTTATAGACAGCATAGATAAACATGAGTGGTATCGAAGTGACAGGGTTGGTTTTAGCTGTCCTTCCTCTCTTCGTCGAGGGGGCCAAAGCGTACTCACATGGAATTGAAACCATTCGCAAGACCGTCTCTCCCCGAGAACGAGACGAAAAGCTCAAGAACTTTTATGACGAGTTCTATTGGGAAATAGTTCAACTAGATCGTCAGACTTTGGGAGTTATCAAATCGCTGCCTTACTTGTCTGACAAACGGAAGGCTGAGTTGACGATAGGCATTCGCTTGGAGGCATGGGATACAGAAGTGGATGTTGCCCAAGCACTCTTAGGATATTTTGGATCGAAGGAGATTTTGGACACTTTTTTGCATGTGATGGTTAAAATTACTCAGTTGCTTTCGCAGCTGATAAAAGACTCCACTATTCATATACTATCGAACGATATTGTGAGTATAGGTATCAAATGCCTTGAATACTCATCAGAACTGATGAAGTTTAGGAACAATCCAAGATATTAAGCAAACTAAAGGTATTTGCCTCCGATAGAGAGAAAGGGGAGACAACTAGTACTTTTTTGGAGAATACGATTTTGGAAAAAGGAAAAGGAGCGAACGATATGTCTTAAAAACCTCTTTACATGGAATAAAAGGTTTTTTCGATTGACAGAGCAAGCTCAAAAACAATCTGCGGCCAAGAAATTATCGACTGGAGCAAAGGATGTTCCGTCAGCTCAATTGCGGTCACTATCGGAAAAAGCTATACAAAGCTCTCGCGAAATGCTGAGGCTGCAATTGCTCTACTCAACATGAAGCAAAATTTTGTTTGAAGGCTCGAGGAGATTCGGTGAATCCAACGGTAACAGAAATCGACTTTGACTTTTTATTTTCCGTCCAAGAAGATTTGAAATTGGGGAGGTGGCAAGAAGGAACTGTGGTTGTAAAGTCAAGCGGGTTAGTTTTTGATACCCTTTGAAACTTCAATAACCCCATTGCTAATCTGCTCTTATCTTCTCATAGCAAATCTACCAAGAACGACCGCACTCTTCTACAAAGAATATGCGACACCGTAGGATGCAGAGGTCCCATTGATCAATGTCTCCAACTCTTGGTAGAAGATACTGGAAATGACCAAATGCTTTGGCAACTTCGCTCAATTCCCAAGAGGCTTCCCAAACTCGGAGTTTGAGAAGCCAATTCACTCCAGGCAGTAATAGAAACTTCAATGAAGTTACCTCTTGTCACCAAACGAAGATTGGCCGTTATTTTTGCACACTCCATTTTACAGCTACACGAAAGTTATTGGAAGAACAAGGAATGGAATAAAAACCACATTTCTTTTCTGCAGTATTTCTGGAGCCCTAGATTTCCAGCGTCCTTATTTATCTACAACCTTTGATACTGCCATAGATGAGAAACAACCGCCGTTACATCTGAACAGATTTCATCGAAACCTGAGTGTATTGGCATTGGGAATCCTCCTCATTGAAATCCACACTGGAAATTTGATCGAGGATTTTCGCACCAAGGATGAGAAACATGAAGTAAACGCTAATACGGACTGGTTCGTTGCAAACCACGTCGTGACGACACTTTAAGATTGCTCCGTTGGGTATTGTGATGCAATCCAGTCATGTTTGGATACTGCGTGGGTTCCGGCAGGTCAAAGAGTGAACCTGGGAGATGTGGCGACGAGAGCTGGGGTATATCAGGATGTGATTAAACCATTGCATTGGAGGATGAGCTTTCGTATTCATTTCGCGAAGAGATATGATTTTCACTCATCAGTACTCCAAGATCCGTAATAGTAAGAGTGGTAGTGATGTCACCAACAATATACGGGTTTTTGTAACTGCATACCGTCTTATCTTTTTAGAGTATAGTTATTAAATGATTGTTCTATTGATTTGTTTAGCAAATCAATTACTCGAGTATTATAAATGAATTATTAATTAAAATAAAATAATCGATTGAAAATCAAAGTTACTACTTGTGTATAATTCAATATAAAAGTTCTATAATATATTTATAAAAAAATCCTTATAAAAATTGCATTTTCTTATAAACTTGAATATTAAAAATTTCTTATAAATCTTGAAATGGGGGGTAAATTGAGGAACAAAATTAAGTATGAAGAACAACCTTAAAAAGCATTTTGTAAACCGAATATGCTTACTCAGAATTCGTAAAAGACTCCGCAAGAGCATCTGTGAATTCACGATTGTCAAGCTCTGTAAATGTTTCTCCCAAGTCCCAATCCGCTGAGATCCTAACCTTGCACCAATTCTCGCATGAGAGAGTCTTGGAGGTTTGGTATCGTCCGAGTTATAGGTTCCCCATCCTAGTCTGCATTTCTGCGATATCTCGATCTATCATTGCTTCTTGTGTTTCTGGCAGCGTAAAGTTCGAGGTGTGATGATCCCCATTTACGTCAGTAACATATGGTCTGCGGTATGCACTATGTTGCTGAGCCTCCTTCGCACGATCCTCGGGTCCACGTATCCGGTCGGAAGCTTGGTAGATGCCGTCCTCACGATTATCGTTACTGGTCGCCATTCTTTGCCCGCGCTGTATGAAACGCCTCAAGCTATCTGCATAAGCTATTGCTACGTTAGCGATGGATTGTTTCAAGTTATGTTATTGTGATAAACATATGGGCATTATAAGTTTTCACAGAGTTGCAGCCTACCAGTATAATCTTGCCTCTGTGGCGCTTCTTCTATCCTAGCAACGTGCGACCCACATTCAGTAAGCCAATTCTTGACCGATTCTTGGGGGTCCAAGTGATCCTGGCATCGCGTCGAGAGCAATTCTTGTTCACGTGCTCGATCGTTTATTCTTTGTTGAAGAGAAGTAGCAGTGGCAGATCTACGATTCCTCCTCTTGGGCTCATTGCTACTTCTCTTCAGAGTCTTCCCGATAGATGCCCCTGTATCTTTCAAGTTGCGTGGTGATTTATGAGTATCGAGAGATGTATCTGCGATGATGGATGCCATTAGCATATATTTCCTAAGAAAAGGAACGGGTTATTGTAACGGAAAAGAGTGTGAAGAAGGAAAAGATATACCTGATCTCGCCTTAGAAGAAGAGTAATGCACACGCCGGCGCCGCGTACGGGCCGCACGAATCTCTTTTTCTGATTTCGCAGGACGGAAGTCTGTTCTGTTCGGAGGAGCAGACGAAGGTCTTGTGAGTAACGCGGCGGCGGCGCGATGTTCAGCACCACTTGCAAAGTTGCCATCAATAGCACCATTTCCTGTTTCGCCCATAGACTGGGGAATCTCGTTCATAGTAAGTCCCTCCATTTGGCTCTGGATGGCACCAGCACCCATCTCGCTGGACTCATTAATTTTGTCAGATACCCATTGACCTTCAACGCAAGAGACAAGTTTGGCACAAGCAGCGCATATTCTAGGCCAAGTGATTTTGTACTCATGCTTTTCTATCAGTGTCTCGCACTGACTGCAAAGGTCTTCCGGGGGGTTGAATGGCATAATCGTGTCAACGGTAAGTCTGGAACTTTGGGTTGCGCTAATGGTATGAGTGCCATGGAAAGTTTCGTGTATATGAGAACTGGGTCGAGCAGGGTGAGTAGCATCTACATTCATTGCAGGTGTTATAAAAGTTGGTGAAGACAGTTCATCGAAGGAGAGATCCATATGCATGTCTGTCATATTATTACAGGAACTCATGGTGAAAAGTTTTTAAAAAGTCTCCAAAAATCCGATCAAATGGTGGATGAAAAAATGTAGAAACGAAAGATGGAAATGAGACAAGAAAAAGAAGAGTATGACAAGTCGGAAGAAATCTTTGAGTGTGCGGGGCAGAATCAAGTGGAACTTCCAAGCGAGAGAAACCTGAATACTAAAAGTATGATGGAGCAAGTAGGTTGGGTCTAGAGTTCAATTGCCCCCCCATAGGTGTCAAGATGAGATAGCTACCTAATGCTCATTGGGTTTAGGGCGATCTCGTTAGAGCGTGTGAAGTGACGATGGTCCTATGATGTGTGTGTATGATTGGAGAGAGTGTATTTTGAATCTCCGTTTCTCCCAATGAAGTTCAGACTAAGGATGGAAAGGGAAAGGCGGGCGCAAAGTTGTAGGTAGGTAGGTAGGTCGTTCAACATCCCCGCTGCACTAGCGTGACGCACTTGAATCAAGAGCAAGTCGTCTTTTTCTTATATACGACTCGTGTATAAGAAACACGAGAAAGCAAAAGAAACAGTTATAGTAAGAAACATGTACGAAATAACAAAATAATAAAATAACAATCTCTTATAACATATAAAATACTGTATAAAATACTGAATGATATATATCAAATCTTGTAGATCAAATCCCACAATTATTTCCCATGGGTCGCATGACTCGCATCTGAACAGTGCGTTAACCGTTAACTGTCAACCCTCCTACCGAATTTTTCGTTAGTGAGATTACTAATTAGCGTTGAGAACTAGGTAAAAGTTAATCCAGGTACCGATTTATTAGTGCAATGATGATAACAATAACAGCACATTCAAATGTACAACGGTGAATTTTATTCTATCTTGAATATTCTCTTCTCCCGCACCTTTAAAAAAAAAATCAAAAATCAAAAATTAAAAAAAAAATCTCCTTATACCCGAAAGGACTTCGCATTTAACTGCCCTAACAGGCGAATGTGATAGTAATCATCTTTAGTCATCCCCACATTTTTCAATCCTCTTATAACCCCTCTCATCCTCTCATCATTCTTCTCTTGTCGTTCTCGGGAATCCCACGTGAAATTCTGTCGTTTTCTCAACTTGAGAGCCAACCACAAAGCAACGATAAATGAAAAAAATATATAAAAGATTGTTCCTAGGAGACGAAAAGAAGGAAGTGCAGAAACTTCCAAGGTTCCTGAGCCAACAAATGCGGAGGTGGAAATCGAGGTATGTTATCATATCATCATGATATAATTGGCCAATTCTGCCTGTCACTCCTTCACTCCTTTCACCCATATAAATATATGTGTATTAACCCTTCCCTCACATCTATTGTCTTGGCGCCCTCCCCAAGAACAAGAAGATTTGCAGATGCCACCATGGCCATATCCGTTGCCATCCCCGTACTCGTCATGCACCCAACTGCCGCGGTATCGATTAAATAACTTCGCCATATCCCTACACTTACGCCGATTGCAAAAGTCCGAGATTTTGCTTCAATTGCACAAACGATATCTTTCCCTCGCAAGTGCATCCTTGCAAGCTCGCTGGAACCTGCAAGCAATGCGTAATGCCCACAAGAAAAATCAAGTATTTCTGGCGAACAATGTTATGGCACGTATCAGATGTTTGTTTCCAACTTGGAATTATTACCACGAGTTGAAAAAAGAGGGCAAGTTAATGTTGAAGACATACAACTTGGAGCGAGAGGAAGCTGTGAGTGGTAATGGTAAACCGGATACAGCTGACTATTTACCACCATATGATGGGGCGCAGAAACCTACGGAGGCAGATATTGTTGAAATGAAAATGAGGCTCGTTATCCAGGACCATACTGAGAGGCTTCTTTGTGAAGTTGCGGATGCAGAAGCCGGATTTTACACGGAGGCTGCCGGAGACTGGGATTGATAGCAGAATAAAATCTAGGGCAAGGTTTTAGAAAGAGGCAAACAAGAAGGAGCTGTGGAGTTTTGGGCGAGCAATGCACATAGGATAGTGGTAATGTGGACTCAGAAGTGACATTGAAACTAGACTCAAATTCACTTCGACTCACTTGAGACGCCAACAAGAAAACGTCAGTTCCTCATCTCACAAGTCATAACAAATGGCGTTGTCATCCCCCCGAGGTATAATCTTCCCTTCTTCACGTCGTGAACAGCGGCTGTCACTGCCGACAAAATTGTTCCGTCATCTTCCACCAAGGTTTCAACAAGATGGCCTTCTTCACTCTTGCCAAGATCTTTCTCTTCTCTTTTTCCATTTCTAATCATGCGATCAAAATTGTCCCCTCTTCTTCGAATTCGTACTACTGCCGCGGGAATTTGGACCGATTGGTCATTCAAACTTTGTGCCCATTTATAGGTTTGCGGAAATGAAGCTGCTAGAATGTCGCCATTTTCATCAACGCTCATGTTATCAATTGGGTATGGTGTTTGTAACGTGTCCAATTTCACAAGAGTCTTCTCCTCGGTAAATGAGAAGATATGTATTTCGTGCAAGAGTGTATTTGGAACATATATTAGTCCGTCGCGCCCTGTGACCAAACCATTTGGACCAAAGAGTCCAGATGAGTGAGAAATGTGGCAGTGATTCGCATGCGCATCACAGTAACCGATGCTACCACCTCCAATCAACATATCTAAATGACGACGCTGTGGTTCTCTGTAGTCCGTTATTGACTGTTATAAAGAGTGATCTGATACTTACAACTCCGACTTTCGCACTATGATCATTTGTGAACACAAAAGCATCGTCGTTTACCCAGGCCACTTGGTTTGGAGTTTGAATTGCTGCATCTGCATATGTTCTCGCGTGTATCATGGAGTCACTACCAAGCTGGCTGTGAAACAGCTCAACAGTAGAATTCGCACCCAATTCTACAGCATCAAGAGCATCACCTGTGATAGTATCTATTGGTGGTCGATGGTTGACGAGTAGGATACGTAAGATATCAGTCTTTGGATCTCGACGGATATCGATACCATGAAGATTGAATGTACCATCCCCATTGTTGCCAGAGAAGTTCTCGGCTTTCAACCACCTAAGACGAGATTCTATAGAGCCAGTTCCTCTGGTATCCAAAATCGCAATTCTATCTGTTAGGCCTCGTCCGGAAGCATTGAGACGGTCGGCACTGCGATAAGTTCAGTGAATCAGTCAAGCGATACCACGCCACATGAAGAAGAATTTTCCTTGATTGAAGTATAGATCATAGGAAAGAACAAACGCGGGAAGCCACCGCAAACGGCTTTGCACATCGGAGCAGGCCATATATAGGTACCCAGTAGCATGATGAAGCCACATGTCTTCGCATGCTTCAATGCCGAGATTGTCGATTCTTTCACAAGTTGCATTGTAAGCGTCAATTGTCGAAATGACACGCCCAAAGCCGGCAACATCGAATAGAATGCGCTTGAAAAGGAACTGGTAGAGCATTGCGATGAAGACAACGAAGACAGCCGATCTGTAGCCCAAGCGGCTCACCATGTTTGGAGATTATACCCTTAAGACGAGGGAAGGAGTTGAATGAGTGGAGAAGTTGCTGAGGTTCCCCACCACCTCGTCTTTGCCTTATGGTTGTCGTTGCAAGGTTCGTACATATTGTGGAACGATGGCTTGGCGAAGCACAGATCATTTGATTGTTAATCCGACTGCATTTGCATTGCTTGCCATATTATTGTTATCTTCAAAAATCCTAGCAAATGAATATTTGGTCTGTATAGTTCATGGCTGCGACATAAATTCGTTGTGAGGGAACTCAAAAGGAGTCTTCATGATATGGATCAAGTGACACTCTTCACAATGGCCAACTACAATATTGATTAGCATTGCTGAAGAGGAAAAAATGTTTAAGGTCGACAGACTGTATTCATCAAACTTTCTATTCATGTTGTTTTATACCCTCAGAGCTACACATCGAATCAATTCACTCAGAAAGGAAGGGAAAGAAAAAGTTGTTGCAAACGAAATGAGATTACGAGTGGTGTGAATCGAATGATATCTAATATGATGATACATGATGAATTAAATCGCATATCACATTCATCTAAAGGACAAAGCCATTAAAAACACCTACAACCCCTCAATTTCTGAACTAGTGTTCGACTCATATGGTCTTTCGGGCCCAGAAGCCTCATAGTACCCTTCAATGACCTAGTTCACACGTACATACGCATCGCCCAATCCGAGATATTTCAATAAAGGAATAGCGGAGAATATTGCGGGCTTCCATACTCGTAGAATTAATTGCGAGTTCGATGAGCAAGAAAGTCGGTAATATGGTATTTTCTCTGCAGAGGTAAACCGGAAGCTTGTTACTGTTTTACCAAATGGGAATACCATATTGGATAGTTAGAGAGTTCTACTCTTGAATGTATTCTATTGTTGCTTATCGACCTGACTCAAATTTCGCAATTAAATGATCACATTTGTTTTAAACAGATCAAAATACTTTCTTTCATGTGTCCAAAATCGAATACAACAATAACATAGTCTCTTCGAATGCCGCCGTCACACATGGGATCATAAGCCGACGTATGAATATCGCGCAAGAAACGCTACGATAACCCTCTCGAAGGCTATCTGTATCTGTGGAGAAGGTCAGGATCTCGATGGATTCCCTAGATTTGATGGGTGGGAAGAGGTGGGCAAGTATGCGACTCGGCTTGAACACATTGCAATACCCTTTAATATACGAAAGCATTTGAACAATCTAGTTGTCTCTTGGGCCTGAATATGGTGCGATACCTCTTGATGTCCAAAGTCGAATTTAACATCTAGTTCTTTGGGTTTCATATGCTGAATACCTTTCAAAGTTCGAGTTTGGATTCGATGATCGAGTACTCTCCTGAGCTTCAATACTCCCGTCTCCACCGATAACTGCTTAATGATACTTTTTAATGTTCAAATAATAATTATACAATTCAATACTCTTTACTACTGGATACCGGATGATACTCTTCAATACTCTCATTCAAACTAGGCAATCTAACACTCTCTAATTATGAGTGCCTCACAAGACTCTTCAATGTTCGAATTCGGAATTAACAATTGAATTGTCTTTAATGGTAGATACTTGATGATACTATCAATGTTCAAATTCAGATTTAATTTCCAGTGGATCTAAGCCCTAGGTGCTTCATAACCCTCTTCAATGTCAATTCAGATTTGATGATCTAGTGATCTCTAATGGTATATATCTGATGATACTATTTAATTTCATTTTCAGACGGGGAAATCTAATGATCCTTGGTAGTCGATACCACATAATACTATTCGATGTTCAAATCTAGACTTGACATTCCAGTAGTTCTCAGAAATAAGTGCCGGATATACTATCTACTGTTCCAATACATTTTCAACAATCAAATAGTACATTCACATTTGGCACAAATTCATTTACTCGCATTAACAATTTCATTATTACTAAATTCACTACTATTTCCCGGTCCATTACATGCGCGATACCCGTCCCGTTACTACCGATTCCATTCATTAACTGCCTAAACGAAGCTACCGAACACCCATCATTCCCTCTCAATACAGCATTCACCAAACTCCAAATCATCCAAATCTCGGTATCTCGAGTTTCCTGCCGCATCAAAGTGAAAGGAATTTGGTGAATAAGCTGCCGGATTCACCGGTCTATTCTGTCTAATCGCGGTCACGATGTTAGTCTTCCAAGCGGCTGATATCTGGCCCGAAGCGAATCGCTCGCCAATCCATCCATCTGCTAGACATGCATCTAGTTCTTTCAACTCGTGAAGCTTCAATGCTCGATGGTGAAGGTTCTTGAGAGGAAACTTCATGCTGTAACGCTCCTCATCGGACAGGTGCTCTCCGGGCTCTACTTTGATCTGTTCGGTGTGGCAGCACTCTTTCTGAAAGATATGCTCCAGGCTATGGTTGCCGGTCCAGACGATGTCAAGCTTCTTTAACTCGGGCATTGCGGCGATAACTTGGCAGTATTGCCATTGATTGCGGCCAGTGTCGAAAAACTTCTCCGCAAGAGAGTAGTCGATAGCAAGGCTCTGAATGGCATTGCCAGCCGGGGAGAAAAACAAATCTTTCAAAAACTGGTAGCCGAATCGTTCGCGCCAGGTACTACCGGCAATATCCAAAGCATCGCTGTAGATGCGGCAATGGCCGGAGTTGATGAAAATGGTGTCCCGGTCGTAGTTGATGTAGCAGTTGAAGTTTGTCGAGCCAGCTTCAGGACCCACGAAGTTGGAGGGAAGGCCAAGGATGGCTTGTCTATCGTCGTACATCTTCTTATCACGTCGCCAGGAGTTTTCGATTGTTAGGACCTTGTACTTGAGTAGTCCACGCTCTCGTGCAGCTTTGCAGACACTAAGTAGTGCCGGGTTCTTGGCATCTGTAGATGCGTAGACGATCATCCAGTCGACGCAGCGCTTGAAGATGTGTACCTCAATGATACGGTCCTCTTCCATTGACATATCCCAAATCATGTGTTGAATCTCCGGTGCCAAGTCGAGAAATCGTGGGAAGATGGGATGAGCAAACATGTTGTAGTCCATTGCTTCTTTCATCATCAAGCCCAATTCATCCTGTGCGTCAGACGCAGAAAGGTACTCAACGCATTCTCTAACGTGCTTGTAGAGGCGCTCGGATTTCTCCGCGGCGGTCTCTCCATCAACATCCAATGCTGGTCTGTTCTCTTCTAGTAATGGATTCTCGAAAGCTGGCTCCGTATCCGGAACATGATTAAATACCCAAGTGAGGACCTGCTCTCCAGCAAGTGGGACGGCAGCCAAAAACGTGATCTCGGCGTTATTCTTCGAAAGAGGAGCGAGCAAGTCTCCATCGTCTGGATTTGCGGTTTTGACAAATGAGAGTTGCATGGTTGTACCGATGACTAGTGGTAGTTTTGCAATTGGCTCGGTAGAATCAAGAGCATCTTCAGTGGTGATGTGCGATTGTTTGGTAGCGATAGTAGTAGCCTCGAAGATGGAATTAGATGGCACCAAAGGTGAAAAGTTCTCCAATTCTGCTTTGATGACATTCTCTGGCGAGGAAATAGCAGCTCTCTCGGTGTAATCCTATGGAATAGAAGTCAGATACGCATAGAAGAAGAGCCGGTTAGATAGTTCTTACCTGCTGGTTGGGGAACGCCGAAAGCGCTGTTGACTCGGTAGTCATGGTGTTAATGTGACAGTTTTCGACTGCCTCCTCGAGGGCCAGCAATTTCAACTCATTGGAAAGCTATAGAGAGGTATTAGCATGGTATAAATGAGTAAAGACCCTCCAACGCATTCTCTTACCATTTCGTTTGATGACATAGTTGTCGAGGTAGTCGAGGTTTCCAACGGTATTGAGGTTGTAGAAGTAGGTTTTCAAAGTTGTAGCTGTGTGCAAAAGCTAGAAAGAGTTCTTCAATGGGCAAAAGGTAAAAGTTCGAAGCCCAAGTTGTAGAGGTTATCAGATTTATATAGGTTGTCAAAGCTTCAGAAGCTCAAAGTTTTCGTGGTTGTCGAGGTTGTCAAAGTTGTATATATCTGCAAGTTATAACCTTCCACAAAAGTCTCAAGTTCCAAATCTTGACAGAAACCCATCATCGAACAAAATCGAAGCTCAAATAGCTTGAATCGAAGCTCAAATAGCTTTTTGGGGCTATGATCGTTTCATCCATATCATTCATCACATCAGGCGAGCAATTCACCTCCTCGGGTAGGTTGAGCACGTGCCACATTAAACTCTTGTCTGATGTCGAGACTCTTAGACGTGGGATACTTAGAGGTGGGATCGGGCTGCTATTGGCTGGTATTGGTGTTTCAGGATCTTGAAACTATCAAGGTCTTTTTCTTTGGTGTAGTATGGGATGGTATGATATATATAAGTCACTCTATGGACTAATGATTAGGAGAATGTGAATGTAGGAAGTTGTTTCAATTGTCTGAAACTGAAGGGCTATGTATTGACTAATCTCTGTTAGAGATCAGGAATAGGAAAGAGAAGCATCTAAATGGTACAGACCTCATTTGTGCTTCCTGGAGTTTAAGGGTGTGATATTTTAGACAGATGAAAAGGTCAATTGAATTCCTCTTTGGATGTTTAGTGTCTAAGAACCTGCTATGTTGAAGAGCTAGACAGACACACACGGACACAACTTCATGTCTGAATACATAACTGAAAATATATCTCTTTAGATGAGTTTGGAGGTTGAAGTTTAGCTATAAATTATTTCAAAACACCCATGAATTACATCATCTCATCATTGAAAAGAATTTTGGTGACTGGTTTGAGTGAATAGTTGGCAAAAGCTGTTTGCTTTACCAAACGAACTTTACATCACAGAGCTTTCATTGGTTCATGATTCATTAACAACAATATTTGCGACATTTCATCTTGTCTTTCGGGATGATTTCCCTCTTTGACTCATTCTATTTATTACTTGACAGAACAATCAGTACTCAAACAAATGAAAAATATAAAGCAATCTTAGTAAAACATTCTCTTTGAGATAAACAAATAAAGTATACAAATAACCCCAATTGACACACAATTTAGCAATCAAGACTTACAAACACCATTCATATTCACATTCACAAATGATATCATTCTCCATCCTCCATTCCCCATCCCCACCCCTTAACCTGAAACCTGAAACCTCAAACCACACCCACACCCACACCTATACACCAAATCCCAAATCCCTATCACAAAATCCCCC
>NGKG01000025.1:141974-161136 GCA_002162505.1 Myriosclerotinia scirpicola | reverse complement strand
ACCCCCAGCTGCACAAACTACCAACACCAATTCCGCCTGGACCACGACTCCTCAACCGCCCCCATCCCCTACGAATCCCACATCTTCCAATCCATCTTCCTCGACAAATCCAACCGCCAATACTGGACCATCGACGAAATCGCCCCGGACAAAGTAATCGAGAAGAAATGGTGGCATCAACTGGGTCACCGCTGGCAACACTATGCGAGGGTCGTGCCCGGCATGATGTGGATTAATGGAAAGAATCGCACCTGGTTTGCGGGGAGTTGGACCTTGGTTGTATGTTTTTGCTTTCTTCTTTTCCCCCTTTTGCATTTCTTCTTTCACTCCTTCTCTCCTCACTATCAACCCCCCTCCCCCTCCCCCTTCACCTTGCCTTCCCCTCCATTCTAGATTGGTTCCAGAAAGAAAAAAAAAGACCAAAACCATATACCAACAAACCCACAGAACATGCACGAATTAGCCATCGTATCCGGCATAGCAGCCGCCTATCGACTCGGAGCCGAATATGTAAAATTCGACGATTTTGCAGAGGAATTTTTTAGTAATTATATGCTTGTGTCGCATGGGTTTAGGTATAAAGCCGAGGAAAAGAGGAGAAAACAGAAGAAGCAGAAGAGTCTGTGAGGGAGGAGTTGTCTGTGGGGATCTGAAATGTAAGATTACATATTGAGTGGAGAATGATGTTGGTTTAATCTGTGCACTTTTTCTTGTTTTACATCTTCCAGAGAGTGTTAAATGTATTTAATGGTACATTCCTTGCTATGGCCTACCTGGCATGGCCATTGAACAGTAGCGCTAGCTTTCTTGGCTCGTATCAGACCTCTCACTTCCAGCGTCTACAGTACGAGACTGCTCGGCCTAATCTCCAGCCAAATATTTGGATAAGATATCTTTGACTACCACCACCCATTCGGACAATGGATGGTTCCACCCAATCACATCCAGTCATCCTCAGTTAGCCCCTTACACCTCCATGGCAACACCATGTCCTGTCGCATTTGCCAAGGACCCAACTGTCAACAAATTCTCCCTTTCGCTGCGCGCCAAGCTAGTCTTTTATCTCCTCGCAGGTATAAACCAGTGGATAATTTAAGTAGCGTAGAGAGTTGCATCTGAAAGCGCCTGCCTAGTAAGACTGCAGTATAAGTGACTACATAATCTGGGCTTGATACATACAGTCCTGAGCCCACCCCGAGGGGCTATCAGGTAGTGACAATAGCGTCCACCTGACTTGGTGGCTGCTAAAGAATATATTTGTGCGTCGAAATAACTGGCGGCTGGCCGCGTTTAACCTCCTGAGATAAGTGATATTCGGCTTATCGCCAAAACTCTTAGCTCCTCTCTTCGTTCAACGCCTCCCTGTTTCTTTTCGTAACCTTCCAGCAGCAGTCGATGGAGCCGGTTCGGGCCATAAAGATACAGCATCTTCCATTTCCTCTAGGAAAGTTGCACTGTTGTGAATTGAGGTACCCCCTAAAACTACTCTAACACCTGGGGAAGAGGCATTTATTTGAGATATGCATTTCGCCTCTTCAAAAGTTGCTCCACCAATGATGAAGACTACAATATCCTGGGGCTTATCTCGAGTCGTCCCTCCACCTTCAACAAAAGGATATTGTTGATCACGTAACTTTCCTTTGATCAGGTCCTGGAGTGTTAATTCGAGCCGTGGTGAATGCTGTGTGTAGACATTTTCAACACCTTTTAGTCCCTTAAATCGGTCTCGAGCTCCAGAGAATATGTTTGAAGATTCGAATAGGTCAGAGATACCCCCAGTTGATTGATTTTGCTGTAAAGATGAATGATAGATAAGGAGCTTTGCTACAAGATCAATACGCCTCTGGGGGACGTTTCCGGCTGCACCAAGGAGGTCCACAAGGATCGGTAATGCATTTGAAGGATGTTTTTCGTATCGAAGCGAGTACAGAGCAACTAGTCTCAGCTTGTTATCGGGGGTCACAGCTGGGGATTGGATTAATCTTTGTACGTTCTACAATATTTGTTAGTGAAAAATACATAATATAGAGTTAGATTCGTAACTCACTTTAAGATCACTGGCATGGGCATCATTACATGCCAAGCTCTGCTCGACTTCACTGACTTCCAGTAGATTTTCCGAACCAACCAGTCTACTTAACTCACCAACAAGAGTGACGTGTTTACTGACATTGCCAGAAAGCTTGCGGAACTCTGGGTATTCTTCGATGAAGCGCTTCATGTCAGCTATTGACTCAATATTCGAGCTGTTTTTTGTTCTTGATTGATATTGCTCGACATAATCCTTGATGTTACCACCAAGATCACCAAAATTGAGGTACATGTTTTTCTTGAAGAATGGATCCTGGTCTTGCGAAAGCACCACTTCTTTCAACTCAGGTCGAATCTCTGGTACCTCACTCAGGTCTACTCTCCCATTTTTTATACCAAGAATTTCGTGAACCATTGCCTGGTATGTCCATTGTGTCAAAAGTGGCGTTATAGGGTCATCCCTTCGATCCAATATCAACAATATCGGAGGAGTGTCCACTTTTCTAAAGTCAAACAACTGATCCTCCTGAGCAATATGATACCGCACTTCTGCAGCCAGCTTCTTTGCTAACAGACTGCTTTTCTCATAACGAATCAGGGGTTTCTTCTTCAGAGATAGTAACACCGCAATGAGCCCTTCAGTAGTACGTTGTAATGCATCTGGGTTCCACATGTCCGGATTCGGACTCCATATTCTTTGCTTTGGATATGCGAGATCAAATGTGAATAAATCCGGATTCACAACAATATAATCTGCAAAATGCTCCTGTACCAATTTAACCACTTCATGATCATCTGCCTCTGCCAATCGCTCCAGGGATGACTTCTTCACCACATTACTGAAGTACACATTGTATTCACCGTATTTGGGATCTCGAAATTCGTCAATCAGGAATTGTATAGAATCCGCAGATGGTCGAACAAAACATAAGCATTTTAGATGACGCATTTTCTCCCTGTTTTGATTGTCCAATCGGTCTATGAGGTATACTTCGTGGTTTAAAAGCGCAGATTGTGTGATTGCCGTGGAAACAATGGACACGGTATCATTATCCAGTAATAAGACCTTCATCTTTGCAGATGGGGTCCCTGAAGTTCCGTCTCCTGCAGATACCATCTTCGAGATGTACCCTGATACAGCTTGAACGACATCCATTGTGCTTATTGTTTAGAGATTATGGCCGGGAGTGAAAGGGAGCGCATGAGCGTATCTTTGCAGGAATGGAAAATTGTCACGAATGTTATGGTATTGTATGGGACCTGATAATAGCTGTCGTGTATCTTCGTTGTTGTTGTTGTTGTTACTGGGAGAAGGCTATGAGATACGACAATGTGGTTTACATACTAGGTATGGATCTAACTCTAGACGAGGCAGAGGAAGCAAGGCTCGGGAGCGAGGCAAGGCCCGCCCGCCCATCATTCTGGCACCATCCCATCCCATTCCACCCCACTAAATTTATAGCGGGATAGGCATGGCCTATCACCGGCCTCTACTCGATTTATTTTTCAACTCTTTGATTGATTGAAGGACGAGGAGGCTAACCTTGCTTCACTTATCTATTTATGTAGGGTTAGCCTTTTCGATAGAGGTCATGTGATTTCGTGGATCAAACCTTGGAAGTCACAAGTTGTTGTGATTTAAGTTACGCGTATAAGCTAAGCTTGATTGAGCGCGTTTTTCGCCAAGACTGTGCCAAGATTTGATCAAAAATTTGAAGATTTTATTGCCAAGAAAATGCCAAGAAATTAGCGTAATACACCCATTCCTAAGGGAACCCTCAAAAATCCCCTCAAAAGACCTCTCCTCTATCGAGTAGAGGCATTCACCGCTCGGCAGAAAGAAAGCTATTGTGCCATGTGCCTTGAATGAATGGATGATGAAATAAATAAAATACCAAATACCAAGGAACAACTTCACAAGTCAACACCATTTTGTCTTTTTTCACTCAAGACACAATTCTAACCTCACTTATGGAGAAACGGTAGCATCTCAATAACTCCATTCAATATTCGGTACATAGTATACCTACATTGACAACAATGTTGCCATATATCGACACTCGTAAGAAAGGCTCTACCTCAACAAGATGTGACGTAGGCTGACAAGTAACCAAACAGCTTTCACATATGCTGCAGGCATCCTAGGCGCCTCGACTGATGAATGTAAGTATCAAAGAGAGTAATATGAGCTCGGTATTCGAGTTATGAACTCTATCCTAACATTAGATACCTAGTGAAACTCATCACTTCCTTCCTCTTATCATATCCATTTGCAGGACTCCTGAAACGAGTTCCAGATTCGAAGCCTGCTCTAAAGAATCTCTTCATCATTGGGTGTGTACTTTACTAATAAAGCGCATTTCGATCTCGATTTGCTAACGGATTAACTGCCAGTGTTTCTTCGTTTTACCTCCTTGGGCTTTTCGATTTATGGGGTGGTACAAGAACATTGGCTATCAGTTCCATCGGGGCATACTGCATCGCAAAATATGTGCAAGGTCCGTTCATGCCATGGATTGGCTTCGTGTTTTTGATGGGACATTTGTCAATAAATCAGCTGGCTAGACAATTCGTCAATGATCCTGGAGTTGTGGATATTACAGGAGCACAAATGGTTCTGGTTATGAAGCTCTCTGCATTTTGCTGGAACGTTGCAGATGGTCGACAGTCAGAGGAAGAATTGTCAGAATTTCAAAAAGAAAGAGCGATTAAGCAACTGCCAAGCTTGTTGGATTTTGCCGGATATGTCCTCTTCTTCCCATCTCTATTCGCAGGCCCGGCTTTCGATTATGTGGATTATAAGCAGTGGATTGAAACCACCATGTTCGAGGTTCCTCCTGGTGTAGATCCTTCAAAGAAAGCACCAACTCGGAAGTTGAGAAAAATTCCAAGAAGTGGCACTCCTGCAATGTGGAAAGCTGCTGCTGGCTTGTCTTGGATCATTCTTTTTCTAAAGTTGTCCGCGTGGTACTGGCCTGATCTTTTGACTGGCGATCAATATATGACCTATGGCTTTGCTCGTCGTGTCTTCGTTCTTCACATGGTCGGTTTGACTGCCAGGTTGAAGTACTACGGTGTATGGTCATTGACTGAGGGTGCATGTATTCTCTCGGGTCTTGGGTATAAGGGCATTGATCCAGTTACTGGCAGAGTCTCCTGGGACAGACTTTGCAATGTTGATCCATGGGGGGTTGAAACAGCCCAAAATACTCGCGCATACCTTGGAAACTGGAATATGAATACGAACAACTGGCTTCGAAACTATATCTATCTTCGAGTCACTCCGAAGGGCAAAAAGCCTGGCTTCAGAGCTAGCATGGCGACTTTCGTGACGAGCGCTTTCTGGCACGGATTCTTCCCTGGCTATTATCTTGCTTTCATCTTGGCCAGTTTCATCCAAACGATCGCAAAGAGTACGTTCCATTCAATTTCCATACAAATTTCATAACTAACCATCCACATAGACTTCCGCCGTTGTTTCCGCCCCTTCTTCGTTGACCCCAAAACATCCCAACCCGCATCCTACAAACTTTACTATGACATCTTCTCCTGGCTAGCCACCCAACTCGCATTCTCTTTCACCGTCGCTCCTTTCATACTCCTCACCCTCCCCGCCTCATTCCTCGTCTGGTCACGCGTCTATTTCTACGCTATCATCGGCACCTTCCTCTCAACCGCTTTCTTTGCTTCTCCCGCTAAACCTTATTTGATGAATATGGTGAGCGAGAGAAGCAGCAAGGCGAATGAAGGATTGAAACGTTCGGCTAGTATGGAGAGTTTGGGGGGTAAAGAGCCGGTGCTGGGATTGCCAGCTGATCCATCGAGGGATTTTGAAGAGGCGATTCAGGAGGCGAAGGCAGAGATTCAGGCGAGGAAGAGACAGGGGAAGGGAAAGATGGAGTTGAAATGAGGGGTGGGATGGAAAATGTTCCACTGATGCTTGGCGGTTGTAGACCTGTAAATTAATATACCTGGCGTGCACAATATAAGGTTGACTTTTACTCGAATTACAATGCACATCTCACATCTCACATCTCACATAATCAGATAATAGTATACTCTATCAAGAGCCTTAAATTCCTATCTCAATCCAACATACATCCGTATATACAAGCATACATAGCGCCATCATCGCCATTGCATCGCAGGTCCTGTGTAGTCCCTTCCCATGCTTTTGCTTTCCATCATCAATAAAAATTATCCAACATGCAAGCTTTTCTTTCCGTAAGAAAGGGTATAATGCTAATACACATAAAATATATAGGACACCCGCGCGCGCGCTAAAAATAAAAAGGTTTTTTTCCAAAAAAAAAATCTAGACCCTGCCAGCCGTCTGTCGGGGGTCGTGATATGGGGTCGTGAGAATCATTATCAAATGTACAAGTGTTTGTTTGTTTGTTTGTTTGTTTGTCGTCGTTGGGGATCCCATGTGCCGTGGGCCGTGTGCTGTGTGCCGTGTGTCGTGTGTGGTCTTGGTGGTTTGTTGTGGGGGGAGGGGGGAGGTGGTGGAGAAGTGCACTCTGGCGAGGAAGGGGGTAAGGAGGCCAGGAGTGAATGTGAGGGTGAAGATTAAGCTGGGGATTAAGTGGGGATTACCATCCCTTTCGAGTACCTTCGATAGCGAGGATGATCTGGATATAAACATCAGCATGCAATTCACACATGGCAAACACCCACACAATAGGCAAGGAACAAGAACTCACAACAACAGCAATAATCAACACTCCCACCCCACTCATCCACCTATTAAGCGTCCTCCACCACCTCGCACTCTCATAGCGCGCCTCATCCAACGGCCCAAACTGTCTCGCATAATCATTCGGCCCGCCGCGACTTTCCAAGTCCCGCGGAGAAGTCGGGGTTCCCGGGTTTTGTTCGCGCTCGCGCTCGCGCTCGCGCATCTCGGGGAAGGGTGTTGGGGGTAAGGGGAGGAAGGCCGCGATCATCCAGGAGAAGGGGAGGATGAATCCGGCGATGAAGAGAACGACTTGGATATTGCGACGCCCGAAGATTCCTCCCTCGGTGGAGAAAGTAATTTGTGGGGGTTCCCATACGGATTGACGGGCGGCGCGGCGGTCGATGCGGAGGTGGGGGGACCAGACGCTAGATATTATGGACCAAGTTCTGAGGCGGCCGGTTGCTTGGGCTGCATGTGGCACGGGGGTGATTTCGAGGGATTGGGAGAATCCTCGGATATGGGGATGGCTTTCGCGGGGTCTGCGACGGGGGCTGTAGAGTTCGTCGGGGAAGTTTTCGGTATTGGGGGAGCCGCTTCGCAAGCTAAAAGATCCATTTCGACTGGGGGGTGAGCCGTAGGAACTATCGGGTCTGTAGCCTAGGTAACGACGTTCTCCGCTTCCGTAGTAGAGTTTGGCCCATGTGGGAATGGAGTTTGCGAGCACACTGTTGGAGCGAGAACTTATTGATGAGCGCATGGTGTGTGTACGGGAGTTATCCGAGGCACCGGCGTTGAACATGCCGGATAATCTATTTCGGGATTGACGGGTGCGAAGATCTTGCATGGCGGTGATACCATCACCATATTCATCTTGATCACCTATTATGGGAATAGATGAACTGCTTAGACCTCGACCATTTCGTGTCCATGTCGGCCGTGGAGGATCTATGGAATTGCTTCTGGATCTTGCCAACGCATCTTCTATTCCGTGGGACGAACTTATACTGAGCATATTGCGACTGCCGCGACTGGGCAGACTGGGAAACGCACTGCTCCTTCCATTGCTGTCGGACCACGCTCGAGAATCTCGTTCGGTGCCGGTTCCCTCGGAGACGGAGAGCACAGTGGATAGCTGTGAGCTCCATTGATGCGGGTGCTCGTTCATATGGGCACTCGTAGGGGTTGGCAACTCTGCCCATGAACTTAGTCCTTTTGGTTTTTGGAATTGGGTTTGCGCGGGTAAATTGACTATTGATCCGCTCGTCACGACAGCTTGTTGGGCGTCGGGTTGCGTGTGGATCGTTGATAATGATGTTAAAGAGTTAGCTCGGCTGCGTAGCGAGTGGTTTGACCTCGATTTAAGTGTCTCTCGCGATCTTGACTTGTAGTAACCAAAGTTATCGTTCGATCGCTTCTTATTTCTCAAGCCAGGACCACGAAGGGATTCTTGGGAATATTTAGGTGCTGGACCTTGTCCGCTCGAAAGAGATACAGATCTGGAAAGATCCTCGTGGAGTTCGTAATTTTCCTGTTCGCTGGACGAAGTGGTAGCTGCTCGAGCTCTAGGTCTATGGATGACCGATGAAGGGTCTGACTCTTTATCGGATTGTGGATATACGTGATAGTTGGAGCCACTGGAAAATGATGCTGCAAGAAAGGAATCGGCAAGTGACTCGGATCGGTCCCGGGTACGGCCACGGAGAACTTCGTAATTAGTATTACTCCCAGTTGTACTTGTAGACAATTGAGTTCGATGTTGGGGTCTAAATACTACTGAAGTTGGAGTGTCTGACTCATGTATCTGGTAATTCGAATTTGGATAAGTCGAGTAGCCGGAACTGCTTGTAGACAACTGATGTCGATGTTGTGGTCTGTAAACAACTGAACCTGAACCTGAACGTGAACCTGAACCTGAGATTGATCCTTCGTGGACTTGGTAGTTGGAGTTTTCCGAGATGCTTGCAGATGATGTTTGAAATGTTTGGGATGTTTGGGGTCGATGGATGACAGTTCCCGTAGATTCTTGGATTGAATCCTGGATTGATTCCTGGATTGATTCCTGGATTGACTCCTCGCGCGGATGATGGATAGTTGTTGAAGGAGTGGACTGTCCACCAATGGACTGATCGAGAACTTCGAAATTGGGTCCTGTAGGAGTTGTAGCAAAGGCAGATTCGTAGGGGGATTCAGGATTAAGACTGTAAACTTTGTAGTTAGCAGCCTCAGTATCAGTCGATGTTGTTGAAAGGAATGATGGTTTCGTCGAAAGTTCGAGCGAGTGGGTCTCTTGTCCGTCTGATGTTTCTGGCAAAGGAGGGAGCGGATAGTCAAAAGCTGTAGATTTTCCCTTTGAATCTGGTGTCTTTGGTACCTTTCGAACACCGCCCACAAGTGAGAACTCCGAGGATGAACAGCTTATATGATCTACAGATATTGACTTTCTAGGTGTTGCCGTACTAGGTGCGGCTGTGTATGTGGAGTCGGTATTGGTGGTGCATGAGATGATAGAATTATCGAAGTTTTGTACAGAGGAGGATGATGTTTTAGTGGATAGAGACAGCAATCTACTGTCATCGATGGGCTGGGGTTCATCATCTTGCGGTACGAGGGAAAAGGTCTTCCCATCACCAACCTTGACGACAAGGCGCTTTCTCGACTGGGGTCTGGGCTTCGTTGGGGATCTTGTCGCAGGATTGATAATTTGTGGTGTGTTATGCGTTGAAGTGGACGTATCTCTAGGAGTGGCTGACAGTGGTTGCGTTTTGGGCATTTGATGAAACTCGCCTGAATCTGAAGCGGAAACTTGTCCACCATAAATATATATATATTGAGCTTTGCCAAAAGCATGACCAGGAGAGAGAATATGAGCTGGCTGGGTGGGAAGAGGAGTTCTTGAATAAATATTGTTGTCATCATCATCATTCTTATTGTCATCATTTTCATGATCATAATTTTGTTGTTGTTGTTGTTGTTGTTGTTGTTGTTCTTCTCCTTCTTCTTCTTTTTCATAATCCTCCAATTGTCCCAAAAGTTGAGGGGGTTCGGGTGGAACCAATCGGATCGCTGCTGTGCGATTCGTCTCCGAGTCTGATCTTTTGCGACATAGTGAGCGAAATATCAATCAAGTTGAGGGAAACCATAAAGATGATAAAGATATGAATATAAATATAAATATAAAATGAAGGTAGTAAGTTTTGCGCGTACCTTGTATGCAAAGGCCTTCTTGAAGGAGAGTTTGACATGCCGAACTATATTCTTCTAAATCAAATGCATATTGTGTCTCCATGCGCCGAAATAACCTTTCTCGTGTTTTGGGGGATTCAATGGTCCTTTTTTTTTTCGTAAACTTGTTTCTTCCGGTCTTCCTTGAAATTATCGTTTGATCGCAATCGTAGTGTTTTGCTAGTATTGCAAAGAGTGTATGTCTGCGACAGTAGTGAGTGTGAGTGGGCACTGGGTAGTTCGTCCCTTGTATGTATCTTCGTTTCTTCTGTTTCCTTCTGAATGAATGTTTATATATATGTATATATGTATATATATATCGTAAGTAATTGTATGCTTTGCGCAAGTAATCCGTCTTCTTGAAAATAGTCAAAATAATAGTATTAAATTTAATGTATAGTCGTGCTGTACAGTAGTAATTAATGAGTGAGAAATGAAAAGTTGAGAAGGGTATTATTGTTAAGTATGTAAAAAGAGTGTAATGAATCAATTGATTGATTGAGGAGCAAAGATAGATGGAAAAGGTCGAGAAAGAGATCAAGAGCAGGAGGGGGAAACGAGAGGATATCATAGGTCTATGTAAAAGTAACAATATGTACAACTCATCGACGGTACATAAATTATTATTCATATTCGACATCCATCCACCATCCACCATCCAGCCATGGCCAGCTTTTCTTTTCTTTTCTTTTCTTTTCACCGCTGACTTGTAAGGATTTTGTTAAACCTTGGAAAGGAAAGGTAAGGTCTCCTCTTCCAAGGCCCCATATCTAGATTCTTTTAGCGTATCATCAATCCGTATAATAGATATACCTGGTCTCCTGGAGTCCTGGTGTCCTTGAACATACATACTTCTTCCGACAAGCGGTACCTAGGTACTACTATCCGTGTACTTAGGGAGTTGTATATAAGTACCTATTAGGTAGTAGTGGGTTGGAATTAAGATGAATAGATAACCAACGTGGCAGCCACAATAATAGAGTCTTGCAGCCATATCAGCCATATCAGCCATATCAGCCATATCAGCCATATCAGAGTACAATATAGCATTCAACCATACCGAAGAGGCCGAATAAGAAGTTCCACCGATCTAATCAATCAAATCATAGACTATCCTAATCATCTATGGTCAAAAGAGGATCCCTTGATCCTGTACAGGCTGTACTATGATCAAAAATGTTTCCTGAATTAGATGCAAATCTCATGCGTGCAGGAGGTATGCAGCGAGATGTCAAGACTACTGTAAGTGCCCTCAATTTGAATGGTAACGATTCGACACCTTCGACATCTTAATTTAATGCCATGCACAAGTAGCCGTTAACTGCAGAAATTCGTATAAGCGATGCCGTTAATAGTAAGGTGGCTGGTGGCGCGTCTAATAAATGGGGAGATTGTCCCAAAGTATCTGCACTCGACAGGGGGAATAACCTTCGAATAGGGTTTTTACTTCGTTTTGGGGGGAGTAGTACAAGAGTACAAAGAGTACATAGAGCAGCGAACTATCCAAAAGTAGGAGACAAGAAGCTATATGAGACGAGGAACCGCATTGGAACCGCGCGTGGCTAAAGCAAGGGGTCAACTCAGACTTCAACCCATCTTTCTCCTCTTCCAATAGTTCCTCAATTTCTTCCTTCGTCTGAACCTCTTCATGCTTCTTATTACCCTCGCGCTACTCATCATCATGCGCGCGATTCTCACGAAAGAAACAAAACAAGCAGACCCAACCTTCAGAAAAACATCCTCTCCATCTCGAACCAGGGGGTTGAGCATCTATAAGACTATAATTCTCAATAGTGGATCTGAAAGCTTACCAATGTTACCAATGTTACCATCTCATTTCCGTCGTTGAGAACCTGGAAAGCACTGATGAAGCTTGGACTTGTCTCGTTTGGCCGTCTGTCCGTCTGTCCGTCTGTCTGTCTGTCTGTCTAGACAACCAAAATCCAAAGAATCCAAGGGACGAGTTTGTACGGGGTACGGTAAACAAATGCTATGTAGTTTCCCGTTGCCTTTTTGTACTGTATCATAGTGAGACTAAAAGATGATTGTGTACCGTATCTAAGCTATCTATCTATGATCAGATGGGTTCAGATCTGTAAGGCGCAATTGGAGAAAGGCCAACACACTTCCAACGCTTCCAACACTTTCAACGCCATCAAAACGCGTGCAGGAACTTGTGGGACAAAGTAATTTTGATCGAAAGATTCTCCATGGTCCTGGTCCATGGAGCACTTACTCCCTAGTACTTTCGTACTTCGTACCTCAGTCCGGTGTTACAGGATTCGCCCCTGTTTTGTAGATCTGTAGAAACAAACCTAGGTAGTTCCTAGGAACGGGTACCTTTTTTGAACCTTTCAACTCTCAAATATACGGAGTATACCGGTACCTGGTAACTTTTGTTCAAACTAATCTCGAATTATTCCTTAAGAAATCTAGAGCCGAGCTTGTCATCATAGGTACCTAGTAATTTTTGGGGGGTTTTCTTTAATATGGGAGTCGCATCATCGAATTGATTGATGAGAAATTGCGAAATTCTTGTAAGATCATACTACCTAAGATGAGATGAGATCAGATGTGATAATTATCGATAAGATGATTGTAGAAGCATGAATATGGCATTTCCGATAGCTTTGGAACAATGTAAGGTTCATAATGAGTGATCGATCCATATGAATGAAAAAGATGATTGTACCAAAATGGAACAATGTGAAAAGTATGAAAGCCAATTTTTCATTCTCATCTGAAGAATACCTAACTACTAGGTAAGTAAAGGAATGAATAGATTTGCTGGGCTTATCTACTCCCTGTCGGGTCAGTCAATCTACTCCACAATCCAACAGCTTCCTGCATCTTCAAGATTTCAAGATTCTCATCTGTACAACACCGAACGACGAGGCTATCGAGTTTGAAATCACCTCACAAACTTTCGCCTCGGAAACTTATCTATCTTCCATCTCCAAAGATTGACCCTCTTGCACATAAACCTTCCGCATATTGATCTACTGAGGATCTAGGAGATCGGATGAAGATATTCTAGGAGATTTTCAATACACCAATACACCCACTACTCGAGTACCATCATTCACATCCATGGCTCCAACTGGGATATACAATCGTCTGAAGGAACTCTATACCGGCGAAAAAGGTTTGTCCACTCTCTCATCTATCTGCAAGATCATGCACAACAATATCAACCATGGATAACCCAGCTAACCATCTCCATATCCACAGAGGAAGAAATCCCCCCATTTAGCACCATCACTGCAGTATCATTATTGGTACTACCCCCTTACATCCACCCACCTATCTCTCTAATCAAATACTCACAAATCCAGGTCCTCTACACACTCATCTACGTAATCCCCTTCTACCTCAGCTCGACCACCCGGCCCTCCCCCCAACTATCCCGCGACGCACCGACTGTTATCCGCGGACGAATCCGCTCCGTCACTCTATCCTGTATCATCGTATGCATAGCAACATTCTGCATCCTATGTTCAGTAAAAAACGGAGATGCGGTGAAATCTTTCCATCTGATGGGATATTTCCCCGTCGGATTCTTCGAGACGGTTAAATGTGTTGGGTTGACGGCTATACTTTTCGTTGGTCCTTTATTCGAAGAAGGCATTGCGCAAGGACAATGGCGTGATTGGATTCGTCTGAGGGGATTGGGCGCGCTGAAGGGTTGGATTCCGTATCGGAATATTATAGCTGTAAGCTAGCTTCTCCCTCTCTCTTCCCCCAGCATAAACGATACATATTAATCTTCAATCGCAGGGTCCCGTAACCGAAGAAGTACTCTTCCGATCCGCATCAGTGCCGCTCCTCCTCCTCGCAAAAACATCCAACACAACAATTATCTTCCTCACCCCCGTCGTCTTCGGCCTAGCCCACGTCCACCATTTCTACGAATACCGCATCACGCATCCGCATGGCCCCATGCTTGGAGCTATCCTCCGCTCGCTACTGCAATTCTCATACACGACTTTGTTTGGAGGCTACGCTACATTTCTCTATCTGCGCACCGGGAGTTTGTTGGCGGTCATATGCGTGCATGCGTTTTGCAATTGGATGGGCTTTCCGAGGTTTTGGGGAAAGATTAGTAGTTCGGTGGATGGAGAGACGCTTATTGGTCCCGATGTGGGTGCTAGCAAGAAGAGTGAAGATGCGACGGAAAGTAATGGGGAATTGGGGATTCTGTGGACGGTTACTTATTATTCTCTTCTGGTTGTGGGTGCGTACTTCTGGTGGAAGTATTTGTGGGTTTTGTCGGCGAGCGAATTCGCTTTGGTCAAATTTTAAGTAGTAATGAGCTAGTCTAATGATTATATTTCGTTGACTAAATGTATCATGCAGTTTTTGATTATGGAGACAAGAGCGGGGGAAACCGTATTTTCTTTTAGGTATTCCCTGGTATTCGCTATAAAGTTACTTCTAGGTAAGGCCCAGACAGATATTTCCCCAGCATGAACATCATATATCAAGCGAGATTGCCTCTGAGCTTTCAGATAGATCAATCATGATCTTCCCTGATCCGGAGATCCCCTACGATCAAGCCAAAATCTATCGTCGTGGGGCTTCGGAAATATGAAGATGTTGTAGTGGAGGAATATCCTTTACGATAATCCGGCGTCGATTTATGAAAATCAAGTACCACAGTCGCTCGCACTGCTCAAAAAGACCGCTCAACTAAAGACGCATGACTAAAGACGCACAACTCATCACATTCTCTTGACCTCAATCATCCCAGTCATCATCATCATCTTGCTCTTCTTGCTTCTTGGCTTTCTTGTCCAGATACAGTGTTCCGGAGGTGGTTTGACGCTTGAGGGCCCCGGAGGCGTAGAGGCGCGCCTCCAGGTCTTTGGTCGTGAAGGTGTCGGGGGTGTAGCCCAAGCCTTCGAATCCGACGATCCGGTCGACGGAACGGCCGTCGATGAATACGAGGATGCAGGGGAGGATTTTCACGTTCAGTTTTGTGACGAGGAAGGGTGCGTTTTCGACGTCGATTTTGAGGAATCGCGTGTCGGTGTGTTTGGGGGCGAGTGTCTGTTGGTTGGGTTAGTTTTGGGGTGGTTGGGATGTGGAAGGGGAGGGGGAGAAGGGGGGTATACGGCAAGATGAGTATCCATAACTCCACATCGGGCAAAATCATCTTTGGAAAAATGTACTATGGCATACTTGACCTCGGTCGTTAAATCCATTAATGCTTTTTCTTCTTTGATTTCGGTGTAGCTTCCGAAGCCTTGGGTTTTTTGCGATTTGGCACGTGTGTATTCCGAGTGCAGTTGTTGGATTCGTTGTTCGCGGAAGGCGTCGATGGCGGGGTCTTCTTCGAGGGAGGCGATGAGCTGGTGGGGGTGTTAGAATGTTGGAGGGGGTGGGATTTTGGGATGGAGATGGGGTTTTTGAATGTGTGGTTGAATATTGAGGGGAGGTTGGATATCAAGGAGTTCAGGTTGTAATGGTCAACACTAGTTTAACGTTGAGAGCTAGAACTGAAGCCCTCGTGAAAAACAAATCAATGGAAATAGACACTTACGGCATCTTCATCGTCAGATTCCGCTCGGTCAAGAACCTTTGCCACGAGAGGATCAAGTGTGTTCGACATGATGATCTTTCTTAACTTGTGTTTTGGAGATCAAACCAAATAGAACTTTGAAGCCGAAACCCTTCTATACTAAAACACTAGAACACTTGTGATTGCAAACGCTTGTATGCAACGGAACGGCCCTCAAAATAAGAGTTGGATACCGCGATTTCGTGCTAGCAATTATTCTGTTGACAAGTTGAAGTCCCTTGTATCTAAATACAGTCTCTTTTTTAAAGAACGAGACAGTCAAAAGTCCTTATTTATCCACGAAATTTGGTTTTGTTATAAAGTTCTTTGCTTGGGTATGAGGATATCTAGTAAATGTCTTTCAAAATCTCAGATATTGACGTTATTGAGCCTCTTCTCCAGAATTTTTCACCTGGTTGGTCCCCTTTTTGTAGATCACGTCAAAAAGGTGGATTTCCATCAACGGGATAGCTTGATGTTGATTCGAATTGCTGCGTTGCTATTTTTATCCCCACATAGAATTTCTTGCTACAGTATAATCTTAGACCCCTGCACCAAACGGTCTGGCTGTCCTTAAGTTTTCTAAACTCACATAAGAATAAGAATACTCAACACTCTCTTTTTCAACTTATTGAGCTATCGTACCACATAGAGGACTTTGGGTGTGTATTTGCAAGATTCCTTCACAATCTCAGTCCCTTCATTTCGGCGACGAGATATTATCCAACGGACTTCCATCTCCAAACCTCCGATTACGAATTTAGGGATTTCGTACGAAGTACCTCTCTTTTCGCGCTTTCTACCATCCTTTAGATCCACGATAAGATAGATTTCTTTCACTTGGATCAATCACAAATATGGACGACAAGAAGAACGAAGATGTTGAGATGCGCAATTTCAATGGGCGCTCATCCCCATCTCAACGCGATCCTTTTCTGTCCAAGCCAGGGGCAGCCAAAAGAGGAGGTTCTTCATTTGATCTCTCCAATGTCACGAATAGCCCTGGAATCTCCATTCTTGCCTACTGTTTGGCATCGATTTCCATGACGGTGACCAATAAATACTGTGTCTCGGGATCAAACTGGAATTTGAACTTTTTCTATCTCGCTATCCAGGTATGCGTCGAACGACATCTTTCTGCGAGGTCTTTGCTAACATTTTTAGTCTGTGGTGTGTATCATTGCGATTATCATCTGCAAGCAAGCAGGCTTGATCACAAATCTTGCACCCTTTGATACCAAGAAAGCGAAAACATGTATGTATCTATCTTCTGGCCAGAGCAAGTTTGGCGGCTAATATCGAAATCAGGGTTTCCCATCTCCCTCCTTCTCGTCGGCATGATTTACACCAGCACCAAGGCTCTTCAATTCCTTTCTGTTCCCGTCTATACAATCTTCAAGAACTTGACAATCATTGTGATCGCATATGGTGAGGTTTTGTGGTTTGGAGGAAGTGTCACTCCTTCAGCTCTCTTCTCATTCGGTCTTATGGTTCTCAGCTCCGTCGTTGCTGCTTGGGCTGATATCCAACATGCTTTGTATGGAGGTGGTTCTGCACAATCCGCAGAAGCCGCTGCTGCGCTCTCAACATTAAATGCTGGCTATGCGTGGATGGGTATGAACGTTTTTTGCACTGCAGCATATGTTTTGTCCATGCGTAAGGTCATCAAGAAGATGAACTTCAAGGATTGGGACAGTAAGTTTTCCTACGCTTTAGCAACTATTCAATCGATTCTAATTTTTGATCTAGCTATGTTCTACAACAACCTCCTCACGATCCCTGTCCTCTTCGTTTGCTCGTTCATTTTCGAAAACTGGTCATCCGAAAATCTCACCAAGAACTTCCCACTCGAGACACGAAATAATCTTATTCTCGGCATGATTTACTCTGGTCTTGCTACTATCTTCATCTCATACTGCTCTGCTTGGTGTATCCGTGTCACATCTTCGACAACTTACTCTATGGTTGGTGCTCTCAACAAGTTGCCAATCGCTGTCAGTGGTCTCATCTTCTTCGCGGCTCCTGTCACATTCGGAAGTGTATCTGCCATCTTCATCGGTTTCGTTAGTGGTATCGTTTATGCATGGGCAAAGGTCAGACAAAATTCGGCGAACAAGAGCATTCTTCCTACAACACAACCAGTTATGAGTGCTAGCTCTCAGAGCAGCCGCGATGCTGCAAAGGCATAAATAAATGCCGGTACTCTAAGTTAAATGGGTTAATGACACATCGTACTCTAAGTTAAATGGGTTAATGACACATCCCGTAAATAGTACCTCGCTTCGAGTGCTTTTAATCGAAAAAATCTAGAGCACAATCTAGAGAATGACTGATGGCCGAAGACTGCTCCCTCCTGCTAGTCTTAAATCTGAATTTGGAGGCATGGGAGTAAAGTTCAAAGATATATATTTGTATTATACACTTTTTCATTGTTTGACGTACGTTAGATGGAAAGAAATTCCAGAGATTCTTGACAAGACGGCATTTTACACACCTTCAACCTTATTATGCATGACTCCTAGGGTCTGGTATTTCTTGATTCATGGCGTATGTACGGGACATCAGGACATTATGCGTTCATGACCAATGGATAATAGAAGTTTGTGGTGTTTTAAAGTTCCTTGATCAGCTGTGGTGATGATGTGGTCTTTATGTATGTTTCTATTGAAGTAGAATATGGCGGAAAAATATGATTTGGTAGAAATGAACAATATATCAACTTGAGATGATATGAGTAATGAGGATGATCATAATCAAAGATCTCTTTGGAGAGAAACTGTAATAGATATGATAGTAATAATTGACATGTATTGAATTTTTTTAGTTATCAATTCATAGGGCTGAATGACGTCGCTTCCGAGGAATTTTAGTTTGCACCAGAAAACAACTTACCTAGGTACAAGCATATTAAAGCTTCTTGTAATAACATGTTACATATTGCAGCTTCGTGATTCTTCATTTCCTTTCTTATTTTTGCCTTTCGTTTATGAATTGAAATGTCAATTCCAGAACCCTTACCACTAGCAGACAAGGCTGAATCCTCGTTCGTTCCCCTCTTCCTTAGCTTCCCTTTTGAAGAAGTCAATTAGAAGTTAGAACCAATTCACGCTAATCCATATCCGCAGACTCTCCTTTACCCAAGGTCTACTATTAGGTCAACTCTCCATCGTCATCCTCATCGGCGCCTTTATAAAATTCTTCATCTTCGGCGACCCACCCTCTCCCGACGTCAGCGCCGCTCTCCGCGCCACCGAACGTCGCTCCAGAACCCTCGCCCATAAAAGATCTCTCCTCACTCTTCGTAGCTCAACCCCTCGCCATGCTTCTCAACCCCTCAATCGCAAACGCTCGAGTGTCTTGCGGAATCCGGCCCCGTTGACTACCAATGCTATTCTGAGTAAAACGTACTATAATGTGGATAGTCACCAGCCGGAAAGTCTGGATTGGTTCAATGTGTTGATTGCGCAGACGATCGCGCAGTTTCGCGCGGATGCGCAGCATGATGATGCGATTCTTACGAGTCTTACCAAGGCGTTGAATGGGGGTGCGCGACCGGATTTCTTGGATGAGATTAAAATTACAGAGTTGAGCTTGGGAGAGGATTTTCCGATTTTTAGTAATTGTAGGGTTATTCCGGTGGATGAGGATGGGATGACTTTGGGGAGGGAGGG